>ML267512.1:0-67794 GCA_005239495.1 Nicotiana undulata
AGACTCGAGGTAGACCCGAAGACGTTCGTGGGCCTTGACGTCACCTTCTACTTTCCACTTTCATCTCTATCTTACTTTGTATTTCAAAGACAGTCTTATGTACTTATTTCAGACCTTTGGTTTGTAGTAATCTCTTAGATAGTCCGTGAGTATGTGACACCAGTTCTGGGATTTGTTAATGGGTTTTATTTCGAAAAGTGCTATGCTGTATTTTGGGTTATTTTGTTAAATTTTATATGGTGGGCCATCGAAGCCTTGGTTATCTTGTTCGTATTTGTTGTTAATAAGTTTTATTTAGTTCAAACGTTGGCTTGTCTAGCGGGTTCAACGTTAGACGCAGTCATGGCCTGAATGTGGGATTTTTGGGTCGTGACACATCCCTCATTACTACTTCTTCGGGGTTAGGCTAGATACTTACTGCGTACGCATTGATTTATGTACTCATGCTACACTTCTACATTAATTGTGTAGGTATTGGGACAGGTACATTTAGTGGTCATCTTGGCGTAGAGGCGCAGCTGCTGAGGAGACTTTGTGGTGAGTTACCTTCCATTTTGCGACCCGCAGCACACAAAGGCCCCATCTTATTCATTTTCTATATCTTGTCTATGTTATATTCCAGGCAGATAATGTATAAGTATTATACATCCTAGTAGATGCTCATGCACTTGTGACACCGGATTTTTGGGGTTTCTAGTGAATGTCCACAATTGTACCAATTATTATTATCACTTTATTTTATGTATTACTCATAATCGGTATTTTGGTAAAGAAATATGTGTGTTTTCATGGGTTCTATATTAAATTTTAATTATTTAATGAAATTTCTTGTTTTAAAAGTTAAATGGATAATTGATTTGGGGATTCACGTGTTGGCTTGCCTAACAGTATCGTTGAGCTCCATCAAGACCTAATATGGGATTTGGATCATGACAAAACTTTGAAAGCAATATGAAAAGAAAAATAGTGAGAAGATTATGTATTATAGCAATATTCTTGATTGTAAAGAAAACAACAAGAAGTAGAGTTAAACCTAAACAATAATGGGGAAAATCGTAAAAAAAAAAAAAGAAATCCTACGCATGCTGCCTTTATTTGGCAAGCTTTGTCTCGTGGCGAGTATGGTGGTAGAATTGGCAGCAATTGATCGGCACGGTGATGAGATGGTGGTCGACGTCGGTGACAATGGTGGTGCGACAGATGAAGGGAGAGAGGTTGGTAGAAAAGTGGAGAGGCAGAGAAAGGAGAGAAAAGATAGAGAAAATTAACAGTAATACATCTTTAAATGAAGTTGTAGGTTCAAAATTATAAATCTCTAATTATAATTTTGAGTGAATTTCACTTCAACCCTCATATTCTTTTAGTTTAGGGAAATAATAACTCCTCGCCTTTTGAGTAGTGGTGGTACCAGAATTTTCATGAAGGATAATGAAATGTACAAAATTAAATATACCAAAAAGCCTAAAGAATTTAACGTATAGTAAATATATATATATACACATAAAATAATAAGTTTTATCTAGCAAACGGGTGTCCGACACCACTTCGTTGAATGTGGCTCCGCCACTGCTTTTGAGTAGAATGAGAACCCTCTTTGAACCATGAGTCAATCCAAAAAATAATAAAATCCTTGTCGGAATTTATAAACTATCATTACTATTCCTTGTTTGAAGGAAAAACTTTAAGGATTACAATAATATGATTAATTATTTTCGTTCAAAGAGAAACATCTGGAAAATGCATGTTATTACACTACTAACATAAACCCAGTCAAGTACTACATAATATCATACGTATAATGTATGCAAATCTAAAACTCATTAGCAAAGGGGGAAAAAAGGCACAAAAACTAATCAAGAAAAATATTTTAACAACCTTTTTGTCTGGTAAGATTTTGCATTTTAGTTTGTGTTGTCCAATCTCATAGTAGTACTGCACTCATGAGGATTCTTCTTCTTTTTTCAAAAAATGTTTCAAAGAATGGAAGTTGTATTTGATGAGGAGAAAAAGTTATAGATTAATAGCCCCTTCAAATAAAAATCAACAAATGTATACTTCGAAACTCAAGTAAAGTTGATGATGTAAGAGAACGCCTATACATGAATCAATAAATTTGAACTTTCAAAATCCTTCCTTTGTGTAATGCTTACACTCTTGGAATCAAATTGGAGACGGCCAGATGGTTCAGCCGACAAGTCCACAGAAGAAATTCTGAGAGTGATTCTAGTGCGAATACCTTAATTTTCGTGAAACTCTAAGAGTGATTCTAGTGCGAATACCTTAATTTTCGTACGTCGTTCAGATTTTTTGGTATATCTATACATTTTTCTACTCTTTTAGCCTCCCAGGCTTTATATCTAAAGGTTCACGAGGTATGATATTCACATAAGTATTTTATTTGAACACTTTTTCTTCATGGCATTATTTGAACTCTTTTTCTTCAGGGCATTATTTGAACTCTATATACGGTCGAAATCGGGCTAATTGTTACTATAAGCTCGAGTTTGGGCAATTCGAAGTAGGGGTCATGCCTGGCTAGAAACTGCACACTTCGAGGGAACGAATCGAAGACCTGGCATGGTCTACCTCGAGATAGTACTATTTCGAACATACTCCGGAATGAGCGGAAATTTCTCAAAGGCACAAAGATCAAGGGCGTAAATTCATACTAGGTGGTTATACAGTTGTACCAATAGGATTCTTTACTGTGAATAGAAATGTACCTTATTTGGGGTTTCCCCTCTTATATAAAGGGGACCCCAATCATTTGTACCATCATCTAATCATTCGCAAAGAATACACTATCTTACATTCTCGTTCACTGTTTTCAGAATCATTCTCAAACTTTATTTCTCTTACTTTACTGTTCTTATTTTACCATCCACGACCCACCTCGAGGTCATCGTGCTCGAGGTCTATATCGCTCAAGTAACACTGGTTTGGTTCATCAATTTTACTCATTTATACTCTATATTACTTGTTTATTAATTAGTATTGGACTAGATCACATCTCTTTAAAACCACAAATAAAAATTTAATTGTTACTCGTATTTTCGAGGTAAACAGTTTGGCGCCCACCGTGGGGATAAAGATAATAGTGATTGTTTCAGTGCTAATTTTCTGATAACACACGTTATTCTTCACACTTTTTCTTGTCAAAGATTCTTTGATTTCAGGCTAAAACATGTTGAACTAGAAAACGCACCTATGCATGGTAATGACGGCCTCGGATTCCACGGGAAAAATGAAAATGCAACAACTTCAGGGGCCGGTGTGCCACCGCTCAACCTTGGGGTAGCCCCAGCTCCTAACCCAGTCGATGTTGGTTCAAACATTGCTATAAACGTCGACTAGGGAACTGACTTCGGAGGAAGCGTGTGCGGAGATGTTCAACCCGGTGGCCAAAGAACACAAGGTCGAGGAGATAGGGAAGTCAGCCTTCGAGTGATTTTCTAAATGTTACAAGTGTAACAGATTGCTATTGCTTAGTTGCAGTGTCAGCAAAAGACTTCGAGCGTAGTGGGGCCAGAAGCCACTCATCGTGTTGAACCAGTCTCGGAGAGGTTGAGCAATAATGGATCAGGAGTTGACTCCACAATCATGAGAATGCACGAAGAACTCACAAAGAGTATTGAGTCAGGGGAGAAAAGGATCGAGGACAACGATAAAAAGGTAGAAACGTACAACTCGAGTGTCGACCAGATACCGGGAGCACCTCCAGTTTTGAAAGGACTAGATTCCAAAAAGTTTGTGCAAAAACCTTTCTCTCCGAGTGCATCCCCAAGGTCTATTCTAAAGAAATTTCGCATGCCTGACATACCCAAATACAAGGGGACTACCGATCCCAATGAGCACATCACCACATATACTTGTGGTATAAAGGGAAATGATTTGGAGGACAACGAGATCGAGTATGTTCTACTAAAGAAGTTCGAGGAAACTTTGTCCAAAGGGGCCATGATTTGGTACCATAACCTGCCCCCGAACTCTATTGATTGGTTTGCCATCTTGGCGGGTTCGTTTGTAAAGGCACATGTTGGTGCTATAAAGGTTGCAACAAGAAAGTCATATGTATTCAAAATTAAACAAAGGGACAATGAGATGCTAAGAGAAGTTGTATCTCGATTCCAGTTGGAACGAATGGAGTTACCACCAGTCTTCGATGATTGTGTTGTTCAAGCCTTTACCCAGGGGTTGAATGAGTAGAGCTTGATAGCATCGAGGCAGTTAAAGCAAAACTTGATCGAGTATCCCGCTATGACTTGAGAGGATGTGCATAACAGATACCAGTCGAAGATTATGGTCGAAGATGATCAGTTGGGGCCCCCCTCGGGCTCGGTTTATCCAAACAGGTTAGCAGCAAAAGATTCAAGAGATGCAGACAGGGAACCAAGGCCGAACAAGGAGAGATATCTGCCATACGTTGAAGAGCGAAGGAACAACTCAAGACGCAAGATACCACGGAATGACCGTAGAGCATATCGAGGACAGAATTCTTGGGGGCCCATGAGTAAGACTGGGTTTGATATTCACTCATGACCGGCGGAGGCGCCTCGATTATCATAATACAATTTTAGCATCGATGCCTCAGGCATCGCCTCGGTCATTGGAAAGATTAGAGACACCAGATGGCTCAAACCCATACAAACTTACCCTTCTCAGAGGAATCCCAACTTAATGTGCAAGTACCACGGTACACATGGGCACAAGACCGAGGATTGCAGGCAACACATAGAGGAGGGAGCCTGATTATTCAATGAGGGGCATCTTCGAGAATTTCTCAGCGACAGGGCCAAGAACCATTTCATAGAAAGAGACGCCAACAAGAAGAATGAACCAGAGGAACCTCAACATGTTATTCACATGATCATCGGTGGAGTCGATGTCCCACAGGGTCCCATATTCGAAAGCACCAAAGTATCGATCACAAGAGAGAAGCGGGCTCGGAAATACATGCCCGAGGACACCCTCATATTCAGTTAGGAAGACAACAAGGACTTATCTCAGCCGCATAACAATGCACTGGTAATTTCTATTCTTTTAAATAAATTTCAAATTAAACGTGTTCTTGTGGATCTAGGTAGCTCGGCGAACATAATCAGGTCGAGGGTCGTGGAGCAGCTCGGGCTTCTTGACCAAATCATACCTGCATCTCGAGTCTTGAATGGCTTCAACATGGCAAGTGAAACAATGAAGGGAGAAATAATCCTCCCATTGAATGTGTCCGAGACCATAAAAGATATGAAGTTTCATGTCATCAAAGGTGACATGAGGTATAATGCTTTGCTGGGAAGGCCGTTGATCCACAACATGAGGGAAGTGCCATCAACCCTTCATAAAATGATGAAGTTTCCACAAAAGATGGCGTAAATACGGTATATGCAGAGCAACATGCAACGAAGGAAATGTTTGCAGTTCATGACTTGACACCAGTATCGACGCCCTCAACGTCAGAAAAGTCGAGCATCAAGGACAAACATGTAGCCAAATAGCAATCACAGTCTACATCCTCGATTGAGCCCGAGGAACACATGGTCGAGGACGAAGAAGAGGACTTCCTTACTCCTTGAGCTTTCGTCTCCCCCTAGGAGTCAGATGCAACGAAGTCCGCGGTCAAGGAACTTGAGCAGGTGATATTGATCGAGCATCTGCCGAAACGAAGGTATACCTAGGAACGGGATTAACCCCCGAACTCAAGAAAAAACTCATTAAATTCTTTATCGATAACATTGATTGCTTTGCTTGGTCCCACTTAGATATGACAGGAATCCCACCTTAGATAACCACCCATCGACTAAGTGTCGATCCCAGATTTAAACCAGTGAAACAAAAGATGAGGCCTCAGTCCGAGGTGAAGCATGCATTCATCAAAGACGAGGTAACCAAACTTCTTATGATATGGTCCATTAGGGAAGTAAAATACCCGGAGTGGCTAGCTAATGTAGTAATAGTCCCAAAAGGGAAACAAACTTAGAATGTGTGTAGAATACAAATATTTGAACAAGGCATGCCCTAAAGACTCTTTCCCATTGCCCAACATCGATCGTTTGATCGATGCTAGGACCGGCCACGAGATCCTTACTTTTCTCAATGCCTAATTCGGGTACAATCAAATTCGAACGAACCCCGAGGACCAGGAAAAGACTTCATTTATCACAAAGTATGGTACATATTGCTATAACGTAATGCCTTTCAGGCTAAAAATGCAGGCGCTACATACAAGTGCCTAGTTAATAAATTTTGAACATCAGATAGGCAAATCTATGGAAGTTTATATTAATGACATGCTAGTTAAGTCCCTGCGCACAGATGACCATTTGACTCATTTGCAGGCAACGTTCGAGATCTTAATAAAATACAACATGAAACTCAACCCCGAGAAATGCGCTTTTGGAGTTGGCTCGGGCAAGTTCTTAGGTTTCATGGTGTCGAACAGGGGAATCGAGATCAACCCCAACAAAATCAAAGCCATCGAGGAAATCACCGTCATAAACAATGTAAAGGTCGTACAATGACTAACCGGACGGATAGCTGCCTTGGGTCGATTTATCTCGAGATTATCGGATCAGAGTCATTATTTCTTTTCCATACTCAAGAAGAAGAATGACTTCGCATGGACTCCAGAATGTCAACGAGCCTTAAAGGAGTTAAGACGGTACCTCTCGAGCCTGCCCTTGCTTCATACTCCGAAGGAAAATAAAAAACTATACTTGTATTTAGCTGTGTCCGAGGTAGCAGTAAGTGGCGTGCTAGTTCGAGAAGAAGAAGGTACACAATTTCCTGTTTATTATGTAAGTCGAACCCTATGAGATGCTGAAACCAGGTATTCGCACTTAGAAAAGTTATCACTTGCACTAAAAAGCGCATCTAGGAAATTAAAACCATATTTTCAATGTCACCCTATATGTGTATTGACTACATACCCACTTCGAAATGTCTTTCATAAGCTCGAGTTGTCTAGCCGATTGGCCAAATGGGCCATCGAACTTGGAGGGTATGATATCGAATATCATCCCCGAACGGCTATCAAGTCTCAAATTTTGGCAGACTTCGTGGCTGATTTTACGCCTTCCCTTGTACCCGAAATAGAAAAGGAACTCTTGCTAAAAACGAGTACATCTTCGGGGGTATGGACCCTGTTCACAGATGGTGCCTCGAATGTGAAAGGGTCCGGGCTCGGTATTGTTTTAAAACCACCTACGCCCAATATCATAAAATAATTTATCAAAACTTCTAAATTGACTAACAATAAGGCCGAGTGTGAGGCCATGATTGCAGGTCTCGAATTGGTCAAGGGCCTGGGAACAGAGGTCATTGAGGACAAATGTGACTCTCTTTTGGTAGTAAACCAAGTAAACGGAAAATCGAAGTTCGAGAACATAGAATGCAAAAGTACTTAGAAAAACTTCAAGTGACATTGAATCGCTTCAAGGAATGGACACTGGACCATGTACCTCGAGAACAGAACAGCGAGGCCGATGCACTTGCGAATTTGGGGTCGTCGGTTGAAGAAGATGATATTGTCTCGGAGACTATTGTCCAATTGTCGAGGCCGGTGGTCGAAGAAGTCCATGCAAAAATTAATTCAACAAGTTTGACGTGGGATTGGAGGAATAAGTACGTCGAATACTTGAAGCACGGGAAGCTCCCTTCGGACCCAAAAGAGTCGAGAGCCTTACGAGCCAAAGCATCTCGATTCACACTCAATGAAAATGGAAAATTATACAGAAGAACCTTCTACGGACCACTGGCGGTGTGCTTGGGACCAGGAGACACCAATTATGTATACAAGAAATCCACGAGGGTACTTGTGGGAACCACCCTGGTGCTGACTCTTTGGTTCGCAAGGTGATTAGAGCGCGGTATTACTAGGTTAGCATGGAAAAAGATACTAAGGAGTTCGTTTGAAGGTGTGATAAATGCCAAAGGTTTGCACAGATGATCCATCAGCCCGAAGAACAACTCTATTCAGTCCTATCCCCGTGGTCATTCATGAAATGGGGGATCGATATCGGCGGCCCCTGCCAACAGCGCCAGTTAAAGCTAAATTTATTTTGTTTGTGGCTGAATACAATTCAAAGTGGGTAGAAGCGCAGGCCTTCCATAAAATAAGAGGAAAAAAAAGTCGTCGACTTCATATGGGACCATATCGTGTGTCGGTTCAGGATACCCACCAAAATAGTATGCGATAATGAGAGCAGTTCATCGGTAGCAAAGTGACAAAATTCTTCGAGGACCTTAAAATCAAAAGGATATTATCAACACCCTACCACCCAAGCGCAAATGGCCAGGCAGAGTCCACGAACAAAACTATCTTTTAAAACTTGAAGAAGAGGTTGAATGATGCTAAAGGGAAATGGAGAGAAGTATTGTCCGAGGTGTTATGGGCATATCGAACAACGCCAAAGTCAAGCACGGGAGAAACCTCATTCTCCTTGGTATACGGGTCTGAAGTGTTGATTCCGATCGAGGTCGGGAAAACTAGCATCAGGTTTCAGCATACCACCGAGGATTCGAACCACGAGGCTATGAATACTAGCCTCAAGCTACTGGATGACAAATGTGAAGCCGCACTAGTTCGAATAGCCGCACAAAAGCAAAGGATCGAGAGGTATTACAACATAAGGGCAAACCATCGCTATTTTGGAGTCGGGAACTTAGTCCTAAGGAAAGTCACCCTCAATACTCGAGAACCAAACAAAGGGAAACTAGGCCCCAATAGGGACGGGCCGTACCGAGTCCTCAGATTCGTAGGGAAAGGATCCTACAAACTTAGCACATTGGAAGGCGAGCAGCTACCAAACAATTGGAATATATCACTACTCAAACGATATTATTGTTGAGGTATGACCTTCTTCCCCTTTTCCATTTGTATTTTAGACTAACTCCTTACAGGTGTTCGATTGGAGACACCGAAGAACCTTTCAACTCAAAGACCTTGGGTTTTAAAGCATGTGTTGCACTCTTTTTCCCTTAGATCGGGTTTTATCCCAAATGAGTTTTACCGGCAAGGTTTTTAACGAGGCAACACTTATATGCTACCTAAGGGAAATTCAACAAGTATTCAAGGCTTCTTTTCTATCAACCTCGAATACTGGGTGGCATTACCCTCGGGGGTTGCATTTTCGAAGAAAATAATTCATGCCAAAGAGGGCCTCGATAGGAGAATGTTGTAATCGTCTAAACGGTCAAATGAACCGTGTCCATGTAGAGTAGTCGAGCCCCCGTCAGCAAAACATGTACGCATGTATCAATTATTCAAAGAAGCATCCTTACTATATCACAACACTTTGTGTCTCAAAAACGTTTACTATTATACGAAACTTCATGCTTATAATTCTAGGAGAGACGACTCAAGGGCCAGAACCCAAAGGCATCCCGAATACTCGGGGATTGTCATCGACAGTCAACACATCGAGCCATAAAAACTGAAACTCATAAGACCTCAATGAGGCATCCCCTCGATATAAAGGTCAAGGCCATCATACTCGGGGACTAAAAGGCTACGGCCATATGAAAAGCTACGGTCATATGAAAAGGCTACGGTCGAAATAATGCGTCTCGGAGACGTCCAACTTTCGCCCAAAAATCTAAAGGCCTTCAAACACTTCAAAAAACCGGTTAAATCAGGCTACCCTCGGCAAAAGCAAATGATAAAGGGCTTCGATAAAACCAGCCCTCGGATAATTCAGAGGCTTCGATAAATAGCCTTCGAAAAAACCTCAAGAGGTATTCAATTATTGTTACACAACGAATCAAAAATGAGGTTCCAATCGATCGAACCTTCGAAAAATCAACCGGGTACGAATACAAAAAACACATGCTAAGGCATATCAATTTTTCACTAAGTCTTTTAGCCGGAAAGAGGGAAAAATTATAGCCTCTTTAGAGGCCGAATTGGCCCTACCTTAATAAGCCTAAGGGCCAAAAAGAGCCTAAGGGCCAACCTAAAAGATCCTAAGGGCCAGTATTAATAAAGCCTAAAGGTCAATATTTAAGAGCATAAAGGCCGAAGCACATGAAGGTCGAGACTTTGCCTTCACTCAGCTCGAACTCAAGAGTCACATCGCTTCGAGCTAGAGGATTAAATCTTAAGAGGTATTCTATTATCGATCATTGGTCGAATAAAAACACAAAGGTAAAAATTATATATTGAGTCCAAAATTACAATATCAAATTTCTTTTCACAAATGAGGACGAAATTGAATTTAACACAAAACGAAGATGGAGCAAAGGGTTCTTTATATTCATAAAAAGATGTTTTCAAAAGAACATCTACAACCCCCACGAGGGGCCCTTACCCAAAATAAGAAAACAAAAGGAACCTAATCTATTTTTGGGGTCACTTGCTCGGAGGCAATATCAATAGGAGCTACATCTTCGGTACCTTTACCTTCGGGGACCTCCTCCTCCTCGGGGACTTCATCTTCGTCTCCCTCACTCTCGGATCCGCTGTCAGAATCCTCATCATCGGAGAGTAGTGCAGCTGCCTCTTCTTCCAAAGTTTTTATCTTCTCGATGTCGGCCGAGAGGTCGAAGCCTCTAACATACACCTCCTCGAGAGTTTGTCTTATAGATTCCAGCCTAGCATGATTGAGGGCACATGTTAACTTAAGATCAGTCGCGCCAGAGATCTCCTGTGCCTGAGTATTAGAAGCAGCGGCATCAGCTCGATACGGGGACACAAATGCCTCAGCCTCAAATTTGGCTTTAGCAAATTCAGCGGCCTCTTTGGCTCGAAGTTCCTCAATTTTGCGGCTCTCCCCTTTTGCACTTTGAAGCTGGTGCTTGACTGAGGCCAGTTTTTCCCGAAGAGTGTCTTTTTCTGAGGCCAGATGATCCATATGTTGCCTCTACTCAAGGGTTTCAGCCTCTTTGGTCTTGAGCTCCTCCCGAAGTTGCTCCACCAGGTCGGCCTTCTGCTGGAACTATAAAATTGAAGCATTAGACACCAAAACAAGTAAATACAAAATAAGCGCACAAAGGCTATATTACCTGCTCGACGAGCTCAGCCCGCTCTTGGGAAGTCTTCTCCGAACCTGCTCGAAGATCGTTGAGTTACCCCTCTCTTTTGGCATAGAGAGCCTTAAGGTTATCCATCTCTTCCATGAGTCTTGAGCTCAACTTCACAACGGGAAATCTTGGCCCGAGACTTTGAAAATTCTTGATTGTAAAGCATCACAGCCTTCTCACAAACAAAAGGAGTCAGAAAGAAAAAAATCAAACTTAAAACATAGTTGCAAAGACAAAGGGTACCTGCTTGCAAAGGTTTTCGGCCTCCTAAAAAATGAACGAGGTCAAGATCGGGGCCTCTTTGATTCCAACAAGTCACTCTCGAAAGATGGCGTTCTCCCCATGGGATGTTCCCACATTCGAAGTCCTCAAATCTTGGGCATTCCCGTATTTTCCCTTCAGAAAAATCCAGGCTCGGTGGAGAATCGTCCACATTGATTACGCCGAATAATTCACTCGAGGAATCCTCCCGCCTTCGGGGAGCCTCAGAATTGGGCTCTCCAAGTTCATCAGTCAAGTTCCCCCCGTGACAAGGCGCACTCTTGTCACTTACCGGTTCGGGGACTTTACTCGAGCTTCCCCAAAAAATCTCTTCAGCTCGATATTGAACCATATCAGCAGCCTTCGATTCAGCGACCTTCGAAGCATCAGTGCTTCCACTTTTCTGACGGGCGGTCATCATCTTCGCCATCTGCACTATCTCTCTCTTTATCCTCAGCACGAAGACGTTCGGTCGTTTCCTGAAATAAGGCCACAGTATCTGCCTTAGGCTTTCGAAGCTTGGTTTTCTTTGGCTTTGGGGATCTCACCGGCGACTTCTTCTTCCTTTTCTTGTCCTTGGTAGATTTTAGGGCTTCTTCCTCACCAACTGGGGGTGGCCTCATTAAAACGGCGTCTCTGAGGCTTGCATCGAAGAAAAAGTAAGTATTTCACTAAGGAACTTATATGTGCAAATAATGAAAATTGATCATGGTTTTTGGCCTCCCATCAACCTTTGGCCAAATCACGCCAGATGCGCTCGACGTATGAGGAAGTGGAGGCCAGTTGCCGAAACCAGCCTAGGAGGTCGGCAATCACACCAGGAAACCAAGTGATAGTTGCATCATTATAAAAGGATTAGTTCGAGATAAAGCAGGAACGTAAAAGTGGTAAATTTTCCTCGATAAGTCTGCACTTACATTTAATGTTCCATTACTCGGGGAATGGCATCCTTTCAGCAGTAATCAAGTCAGATGTCTTGATTCTTACAAAGCGGCTCATCCACCCTCGGTCCTTGTCTTCATCGATACTGGAGAAAAAAGACTTCGAGGATCGGCGTTGCAGCTTTATCAGGCCACCTCGATAGAGACAGGTGCTGTATAGCCTGATCAGATGGTGGAGGGTAAAAGACATTCCCTCGACCTTGCTCGATAAATACCTAATCAAGTGGACGATTCGCCAGAAGGAGGGGTAAATTTGACCACGCGTCACTTGGTACTGCTGGAAAAAGTCGAGAATCACTGGATCTAGGAAGGGCATAGAAGGGTCTACCGGACCTAGGGTGAACAAATAAGTATACACACTCAGGTACCCTGCTTTTTGAATGGTAATATCCTCTTCGAGGGAAGGGATCACCACGTCCTTATTTCCCCAATTACAATCTTCCTTCACCTGATCGAGTTCAACCTCGGTTATCAAACTGATATATCGGGACATTGGTTCGCATCGACCTGGGGTAAGCAGGCCCGTCGACCTTAAAGTAGGAAGATGTTTCGCAGGGCCATGGAGTACAGTTCTCGATACGAGGCAGTACCACCATTTTTCTCTTAGATTGGCGTGATGACGAGGGAGCTTTCTCTTTCTGAGGAACTGTTTTAGAGGTTTTGGCCATTGTTGATGTGGAATTCAGAAGAAGCAAGGAAAGTTGATGGTGAAGGGAAAGATAAACCCAGATAAAATAGAGAGGTTGATGTAGAGGATGTTGTGTAAAGGAGAGTTTGTAAAGTTAAAGGTTGGAGTATTTATAGAGGTTACCTAGCCATGTTGAGGAAGCCAAACGACTGGCCGCTTTTAATTAATGTCTTTTCAAAAACTGTGCAGGCGTGACCTTTTTACGACCTTTTGGTTACACCAATTGCAGACATCACGAGACTCACATCATGGTCAGGGCATCAAGGGGTTGAGAATCAAATCGTTTCTTATCTTTTCATTCTAAGAAAAGTGGGGACTATCTGTATATGGTCGAAATCGGCCTAATTATTACCACAAGCTCGAGTTTGGGCAATTCGAAGTAGGGGGTCAAGCCTTGCTGGAAAGTGCACACTTCGAGGGAACGAATCGAAGACCTAGCATGGTCTACCTCGAGATAATACCATTTTGAACATACTCTAGAATGAGCGAGAATGTTTCAAAGGCACAAAGATCAAGGCGTAAATTTCGGGATAGCGAATCCGTACTATGTGGTTATACAGCTGTACCAATAGGATTCCTTACTGTAAATAGGAATTTACCTTATTTAGAGTTTCCCCTCCTATATAAAGGGGACCCCAATCATTTGTAACATCATCTAAACACTGGCAAAGAATACACTATCTTGCATTCTCGTTCATTGTTCTTCAGAATCATTCTCTAACTTTATTGCTCTTACTTTTTACTGTTCTTATTTTACCATCCTCGACCCACCTTGAGGTCATCGGGCTCGAGGTCTATATCGCTCAAGTACCGCTGGTTTGCTTCATCGATTTTACTCATTTATACTCTATATTACTTGTTTATTAATTAGTATTGGACTAGATCACATATCTTTGAAACCACAAATCAAAATTTAATTGTTACTCGTATTTTCGAGGTAAACAAACTCCAAGTTTATATTATCAATGTAAAATATCCATTTTTAAAGAGTTTTCTCTTTGAATGAAAAAACTAATCATATTGTTGTAATCCTTACAATTTTTCCTTTAACCAAGGGGTAGTAATAGTAGTGGCAAAATGTATAAAAGAGTTATTACTCTTCATATTATTCATTAAACATAGGTCGGATAATGAACATGTCAAGACCCAAAAATATATTGTGTCGTGATGGCACCTATCGTGAAACTAGGAAAACCTAAGTCCAACCTTTTCCTTCATTACAGTAAAAAAAATACCTTCTAAATTAGCAACGAAAAGGTTTAACATTAATAAAAGCCCAGTAAAATCACAAAGTTTACCCAAAATACAACAAAACTGTTCCAATAATCGGGGTGTCACTGAGTACATGAGCGTCCAATATTCGGACATAGTCCACACAATTTCTATAGAAATAGACTCACAAGTAAATAAAACTAAGGAAGAGAAAATCGAGGTTAGCTAACGTCGTGCAGCTACCTCAATAATCCTTGACTCCAAGTGCAGAAAAATAAGCAACTGCTGCCGTGCCCAGAAATGCCTGGATCTGCACACAAGGTGCAGGGAGTAACATGAGTACACCAACTGTGTAAGTAACAAGTCCAAACTTTAGACTGAAAGGTAGTGACAACTCAACCTTAAGAGACATAACGCAACTAAATTCACAGAATCGTAGGCATGCTTTCAAGTCAAATATAGTGTAAGACAGTAAAGCAAAAGCAGATCTGAATCGTTCATGGTATAAAACTCAGTATCCTCGACATACTAATGCACAGACTTTATGAATGCACCATATGCTCCCACTCATAAATGCTCAACCATTCGGTATTATATATGGCCACCCGGCCCAGGGAAATCCATCCCGGAATATATATAAAACACTGACAAAAGTCACCCAGTACCGAGGACAAAAGGGCAATCCAGCCCGATGGAGAAATCCATCTCCAAGTATCAAGTATATCAGACAAATCCATGTCCGGGGAAATCCATCCCTCAATAATATCATCCTCGCTCACTCGGGGTGTGTTACAGACTCCGGGGAGGCTCCTACAGCCAAAGCTCTATCATAATCATCAATATACGGCGTGCATCCCGATCCCACAACTGTCACCCATAAATGGCTTTCGGCCTCACTCCGTCATCAACCTCTCCGGTCTCACCACGGGCTCACAATGTCATGAAAACAACCCGGAACAATGATATGATGAATCAATAAATAACTGCGATTGAGATATGATATACAGATGCATGATCATGACTGAGTATGGAATATAAAATGAAACTGATGAGGTAACAACAATAAACGACTGCTAAGGGTCCCAACAATACCGGCACTAAGCCTAAACACGATATTTAGCATGGTTTACAGGTCAACTACTTCATCACATGATGGAAACATGGATATTAACAGGATAGTGTCACTAAACGGTGCCATGGAATCATCCATGCCACAATTTTCACGGTGCACGCCGCATGCCCGTCACTTAGCATGTGCGTCACCTCACTACTAATCACATAACACATAGTTTGGTGTTTTGAACCCTCAGAACCAAGTTTGGAAGCGTTACTTACCTCAAACCAAGCCAAAATCCTACTCTGGGATGCCCTTGCCTTTCGATTCTGCCTCCGAACGTCTCGAATCTAGCCACAAGTAATACAACACAATCAATTTAGGCTAAGGGATCAAATCCACAAGAAAAGTACCAAATTATAGGCCAAATCCCGAAATTCACTCAAACCCGGCCCCCGGGACAATGTCTCGAAATCCGACAAAAGTCACAAAATCCGGAAGCCCATTCACTCACGAGTCTACCCATACGAAATTTATCCAAATACGACATCATTTGGTCACTCAAAATCCCCAAATAAAACCCTCAAATTCTCAAGCCCTAATCTCCTAAATTTCACCTCAAAACCACACATTCTAGGTGGGGAATCAATATTATTGATTAAAATCGAGTACAAGAAGCTTACCTCAAGAATCCCCTCGAAATTCTCAAACCCTTGTTTTTAAACATTCTACCCAGGCCTTTCGCACCTGCGGAACTGCCCCTGCGGTCAATTCCCCGCCTTGGCATAAGCGACTTAAGCCCTCCTCGGGCCCGCACCTACGCACTAGGTTCCACACCTGCGCATCACCATTCGCTTCTGCGGAATTGGCCAATCACCTACTTTACGCATCTGTGACTTAGACTCGCACCTGCGGGCTCGCAGATGCGACCACTCTTACGCACCTGCGTTTGCAGCCCAAGTCCTTTATGTCCTCATCTACGCCTCCCCAAGTGCACCTGCGACCTCACACCTGCGGCTTCCCCTCTGCAGGTGCAGAAAAACACCAGCAGCAATAGTTCAGCTGCATTCCCAAACTCCAAACCTCCAGTTAGCAATCCGGAATCACCCTGAGCCACTCGGGACTCCAACAAACCATACCAACAAGTCATATATCAACATACGAACTTAGTCGAACCTTCGAATCACCCAAAACAACACCAAAATACCAAATTACCCTCAGATTCAATCCTAAGAACTTCTAAACTTCCAAATTCCGCAAACAACGCCGAAACTTATCAAACCACGTCTGAATTACCTCAAATTTTACACACAAGTCACAAATTACACCACGAACCTACTCCAACTTCCAGAAATCCATTCCGACACCAATATCAAATTTTCCAATGCCGACCAAAATTGCCAAATTTCCAACTTTTGCCAATTCAAGCCTAATTCCACTACGGACCTCCAAATCACATTCTGGACGCACTCCTACGTTCAAAATCACCTAACAGAGCTAATGAAACAATTAAAATTTAAATCTGTGGCCATTTACACACAAGTAAACATCCGGTTGACTTTTCTAACGTAAGCTTCTAATTTAGAGACTAAGTGTCTCAATTCACTCTGAAACCACTCCGGACCCGAACCAACTAACCCGGTATAACATAATATAGATAAATAACACAAAAAGAAGCAGAAATGGGAAAACGGGTCTATAACTCTCGAAACAACCGGTCGGGTCATTACATCCTCCCCTTCTTAAACAAACGTTTGTCCTCCAACGGGGCTAGAAACATACATGGAGTCTCAAATAGGTGTGGATATCTGCTCCAGATCTCCCGCTCGATCTACTAGGTGGCCTCCTCCACAAGCTGACCTCTCCACTGCACCTTCACTGAAGTTATGTCATTTGACCTCAACTTTCGAACCTGCCGATCCAAAATGGCCACCGGCTCCACATCATAAGTCATATCACCCTCCAACTAAACCGTGCTGAAGTCCAAAACATGGGACGGATCGATACCATATTTCTGGAGCAGGGAACATGAAATAATGGATGCACACTTGACAAGCCGGGTGGAAAGGCAAGCTTATAAGCCACCTCCCCTATCCTCTGAAGCACCTCAAAAGGCCCAATGAATCGGGGGCTCAACTTTCCCCTCTTCCCATACCTCATAACACCCTTCATGGGTGATACCTTCAGCAAAACCTTCTCTCCAACCATAAAAGACACATCACAGACATTCTTGTCCGCGTTGCTCTTCTGCCTAGACTGCGTCGTGCAAAATCGCTCATGAATCAATTTCATCTTATCTAATGCATTTTGGACCAAGTGTGTACCTAGATCCTAGCCTCACCTAGCTTAAACCATCCTACAATAGATCTACACCTCCTCCCATATAAATCCTCGTACGGAGCCATCTGAATACTCGACTAATAACTGTTGTTATATGCAAACTCCGCGAGCAGCAGAAACTAGTCCCATGAACCCCCAGAGTCAATGACACAAGCGTGCAACATGTCCTCCAATATATGAAGAGTGCACTCGGACTGTCCTCCGTCTGAGGATGAAAAGTTGTGCTCAACTCAACCTGAGTACCCAACTCTCGTTGCACGGCCCTCCAAAACTCCGATGTAAACTAAGTGCCCCTATCTGAAATGATGGAAATTGGGACACCATGCACGCGAACAATCTCTCGGATATAAATATCAGCCGACCGCTCTAAAGTGTAGGTAGTACCAACGGGAATGAAGTGCGCAGACTTGGTGAGCCGATCCAAAATAACCCAGATAGCATCGAACTTCCTCAAAGTTCATGGGAGCCCAACTACGAAGTCCATGGTGATCCGTTCCCACTTCCACTCTAGAATCTCTAATCTCTGAAGCAAGCCACCCAGTCTCTGATGTTCATACTTAACCTGCTGACAGTTGAGACACCGAGCCACAAACCCAACTATATCCTTCTTCATCCGCCTCCACCAATAGTGTTGTCTCTAATCCTAGTACATCTTCGCGGCACCCGGATGGATGGAATACCGCGAGCTGTGGGCCTCTTCAAAAACCATCTCCCCGGAGTCCATCTTCATTGGGCAAATATATCCGCCCCTGCATCCTCAACACGCCATTATCACCAATAGTCACATCCCTAGCATCACCTCACTGGACCCTGTACTGAAGAACGAGCAGGTGGGGATCATCATACTGACGCTTCCTAATACGGTCATAAAGAGAAGACCTGGACACCACGCAAGCCAATACCCAACTCGGCTCCGAAATATCCAATATTACAAGATGGGCCGCTAAGGCCTGAACATCTAATGCCAAGATTCTCTCTGCTGTCGGAAGATATGCTAAACTCCCCAAACTCTCCGCACGGCGACTCAAAGAATCGACCACCACATTGGCCTTCCCCGGATGGTACAAAATAGTGATATCATACTCCTTAAGAAGTTCTAACCATCTCCGCTGACGCAAATTAAGATCCTTCTGCTTAAACAAATGATGCAAACTCCGGTGATCAGTATAGATCTCACAATGAACCCCATACAAATAATGAAGCCAGATCTTCAAGGCATGAACAATGGCTACTAACTCAAGATCATGGACATGATAGTTCTTCTCATGGGTCTTCAACTGGCGCAAGGCATAGGCAATCACCCTACCCTCCTACATCAGAACACATCCAATGCCTATCCTCGAGGAATCACAATACACGGAGTAAGAACCTGAAGCTGATGGCCGAACTAACACTGGAGCTATGGTCAAGGCAGTCTTAAGCTTCTAAAATCTCTCCTCACACTCGTCCAACCAACTGAAAGGAGCACCCTTTTGGGTCAATTTGGTCAAGGGTGATGCAATAGATGAAAATCTCTCCACAAAGCGACAGTAATAACCCGCCAAACCAAGAACGCTCCTAATCTCTGTGGCTGAGGACGGTTTAGGCCAACTCTGCAGCGCCTCTATCTTCTTCGTATCCATCTGAATACCCTCACTGGACAGCACGCACCCCAAGAATGCTACTGAACTGAGCCAAAACTCACACTTGGAGAACTTTGCATAAAGCTTCTCCGCCCTCAATCTCTGCAATACACCCCTCAAATATTTCATGTTTCTCCTAGATACGAGAGTACACCAGGATGTCATCAATGAATACAATAAAGAATGAGTCCAAGTAGGGTTGAAACACGATGTTCACCAAATGAATGAACACTGCTGGGGCATTGGTAAGCTCAAAAGACGTTACCAAGAACTCATAATGGCCATAACGGGGAAAGTTGTCTTAAGAATATCAGAATCCCCAATATTCAACTGGTGATAACAGGACCTCAAATCAATCTTAGAGAACACTCTTGCTCTCTGAAGCTGGTCAAATATATCATCAATACGAATAAAACCGGTGCACCCCAAGGTGACACACTAGGCCGAATAAACCCCTTATCAAGGAGTTTCTAAAATTGTTCCTTCAACTCCGCCGGTGCCACACGATACGGTGGAATATAAATGGGTTGAGTTCCTGGCACCAAATCAATACCAAAATCAATATCCCTGTCATGTGGCATGCCCGTCAAGTCTGCAGGAAACATATCCAGAAAATCACGTACCACCGGAACAGAATCAATGGCAGGAGTCTCTACACTAACATCTCTCACAAAAGCCAAATAGGAGAGACAACCCTTCAAAACCATACGATGAGCCTTCAAATATGAAATCACCATACTAGGTACATAGTCTATAGAACCGCTCCACTCAATCTTCGGAATTCCCGGCATCGCCAATGTCACGGTCTTAGCATGAATTTCTAGAATAGCATGACATGGAGATAACAAATCCATACCCAATATAACATCAAAGTCAATCATACTGAGCAGTAAAAGGTCCACTCGGGTCTCCAAACACTCCAATAGTCAGCACAGAAGACCGATATATGCGTCCACAACAATAGTATCGCCCACAAGAGTAGGTACATGAACAGATGAAACTAAAGACTCACAGTGCATATCCAGAAAATGAGTGAAACATGAGGAAACATATGAATACGTGGAACCCGGGTCAAATAATACAGAGGCATCTCTATGACAAACTGAGACAATACATGTAATCACGACATCTGAAGTAATAGCATTTGGTCTGGCAGGGAGGGCATAGAAATGGGCTTGGCTGCCCCCTAATCGGCTTCCCCCTCTTGGGCGTCCCCTAGCTGACTAAGCTCCACCTCTAGCTGGCTGAGCGGGTGGATGAGGAACTGGTGTTGAAGTAGAAGGGTGACTCCTCTACTGAGATGAACCTCCCATCAGGTAGGGACAAAACCTCTTGATATGACCCAAATCCCCACACTCAAAGAAAGATCTACCGGCCATTAGGGAGTGAAGGGAACCCCGAGCACTAGAATAACCTCTAGAAGGTCCTCTCACAGATGAGCCCTAAGTTGATGGTGCATGAGGCGAACTCTGAGATGGTAGTGCACCGAATGATGTCTGGCCCAGCTGATAACCATGAGGTCCATGGCCGGATGATGCACCTCAGTGAACTGGGCGTGCCATCTGAGCATGCCTAAAGGGACGACCTCTACCGTGATGGAACTGACCCCTAGAAGGAGAGCCACTAAATCCACCATTTCCAGGAGGCCTCTTGGCCTGCCTCTCAACCCTCTTCCTGACACTGAACCGTCTCAATCTGCCGAGCAATGTTACAACTTCATCAAAAGTAGCACCAGACACTCTCTCTCTGGTCATAAGCAATCGAAGCTGAAAAGTGATGCCATCGATAAACCTCATGATCCTCTCCCCTATTTGTGGGAACCAACCAGAGAGCATGACGGGCCAACTCTGAGAATTGCAGCTCATAATGTGTCACAGACATATCACCCTGACGAAGCTACTCAAACTGTCTGTGTAGCTCCTCTCTACGAGATTGAGGCACAAACTTCTCCAGAAAGATAATAAAGAACTGCTTCCAAGTAACGGGTGTTGCGCCAACAGGCCTACGCCTCTTGTAAGCCTCACACCAACTGTATGCATCCCCAGAGAAGTGGAAGGTAGTGAATGAGACCCCACTGGTCTCTAGAATGCCTGCTGAACGGAGCATCCTCTGACACTTATCCAAGAAACCATGTGCATCCTCACCCTCTGCACCATTGAATAAGTGGAGGTTGGAGTCTCCCAAACCACTCCAATGTACGCTGCTCATACTCAGGCATAACATGAACCACATAGTCCCGAGCAGCTGCAACTGGTTGGGCTGGTGGTGCCCCCGATGTCTAGAGTCCCTGAACAACCTGCTCAAGTGTGTGACGGCGGGAGTCTGAGTGCCTCCCCCGGCCTGAGAACTGGCCGAGGCCATAGAAATAGAGACCACCTGAGCAACGCCAGTACATAATGACGGAATCTGAGCTAGGGCTTCCTGAAGCAACTGGAGGGTCTGCAGGTACTACTCCGGTTGCTGTACAGGCTGCACTTTTACCCCTACCACAGCCTCAGCCACTCGCAGCCCTAGATGGTGGTACTGGTGGTTGATCACCTTGTCCGATAGTGAGAGTCCTCAACATTTGTGAAACAATGAAACATCAGAAGTTTAGTTACCAGAATCAACAGATTAGCATGACAAGAATTCAAGAATGTGAAATTTTCCTAAAGGTTCTACAGCCTCTCGAAGATAAGTACAGACGTCTCCGTACTGATCCGGAAGACTCTACTAAACCCGCTCATGACTCGTGAGACCTATGTAACCTAGGATCTGATACCAACTTGTCACGACTCAAAAACATACCCTGTTATGATGGCGCCTATCGTGAAACTAGGCAAGCATAGAACAAACATTTTCCTTCATTACAATAAAAAACAATTTTTAAATTTAACAGTGCAAAGGTTTAAGATTAATAAAAGCCCATTTAAAACACAAAGTTTACCTAAAATACGACACAAAGATCCCAATAATCGGTCCGTCACTAAGTACATGAATATCCGGACATAGTCCACACAATGTCTATAGAAATAAGCTCACAAGTGAATAATCTAAGGAAGAGAAAATCGAGGTCCGCAAACTTCATGCAGCTACCTCAATAATCCCTGACTCCAAATGCAGACAAATCAGCAGCCGCTGTCGTGCCCAAAATGCCTGGATCTGCACATAAGGTGCAGGGAGTAACGTGAGTACACCAACTCAGTAAGTAACAAGTCCAAACTTTGGACTGAAATGTACTGACGACTCAACCTCAACAGATATGACGGAACTAAATGTGCACAATCGTAGGCATGCTTTCAAGTCAAATATACAGTATAAGATAGTAAAGTAAATGCAGATTTGAACCGTGCATGATATACAACTCAGTATCCTCGACAAGTTAATGCACAGACTGTATGAATGCACCACATGCTCCCAGTCTCAAGTGCTCAACCACTCGGTACTGTATATTGCCATCCGGCATAGGGAAATCCATCCCGGAATATATACAACGCTGACTGAAAGTCACCCAATACCGAGGATAAAAGGGCAATCCATCCCGGTGGAGAAATCCATCTCCAAGTTCAAGTACATCGGACAAATCCATGTCTAGGGAAATCCATCCCTCAATAATATTATCCTCGCTCACTGGGGGTGTGTTACAGACTCCGGGGGGCTCCTACAGCCCTAGCGCTATCATAATCATCAATATACGGTGTGCAGCTCGACCACATAACTGTCACTCATAACAGGCTCTCGGACTCACTCCGTCATCAACCTCTCTAGTAGCACCACGGGCTCAAAATGTCATGAAAACAACCTGGAACAATGATATGATGAATCAATAAATAACTGAGATTCAGATATTATATACAGATGCATGACCATGACTGAGTATGGAATATTAAATTAAACTGATGAGGTAACAGCAATAAACGACCGCTAAGGGTCCCAAACATACCGGCACAAAGCCTAAATATGATATCTAGCATGGTTTATATCTTAGTACTTCATCACGTGATGGAAACATGGATATTAACAGGATAACGTCACTAAATGGTGCCATGGAATCATCCACACCACAATTCTCACAGTGCACGCCCGCACGCCTGTCAATTGGCATGTGCGTCACCTCAGTACTAATCACATAACACATAGTCTGGGGTTTCGAACCCTCAAAATGAAGTTTGGAAGCATTACTTACCTCAAACCAAGACAAAATCCTACTACAGGATGCCCTTTCCTCTCGATTCGGCCTCCGAACGTCTCGAATCTAGTCACAAGTAATACAACACAATCAATTTAGGCTAAGGGGTCAAATCAACAAGAAAAGTACCAAATTATAGGCCAAATCCAGAATTTCAATCAAACCTAGCCCCCGGGACCACATCTCGAAATTAGAGAAAAGTCATAAAATCTGAAAGCCCATTCACTCACAAGTCTACCCATATAAAATTTATCCAAATCAGACATCATTTGATCCCTCAAATTCTCAAGCCCTAATCTCCCAAATTTAACATCAAAACCACACATTCTAGGTGGGGAACAATGGGGAATTAAGATTATTGATCAAAATGAGTACAAGAAGATTACCTCTATCCTCTTCAAAATCACCTAAGACCGAGTTCAAAATATTGAAATGAAGCCTAATTCTCGAACCCTTGTTTTTAAACATTCTGCCCAAGACTTTTGCACCTGCGGCCATATTTCCGCACTTGCGGTCAACTCCCCGATTTTGCGGAAGCCACTTAAGTCCCCTGGGGCCCGCACCTGCGCACCAGGTTCCGCACCTGTGGACGCGCACTTGCGCATCACCATCCGGTTCTACAGTATTGGCCAATCACCTCCCTTCCGCTTCTGCGACTCATAATCGCTCCTGCGGGCTCGCAGATGTGACCACTCTTACGCACCTGAGGTTCCATCCCAGGTCCTCTATGTAGGCATCTACGGCTCCCCTAGAGCACCTGCGGCCTCGCTCCTGCGGCTCGCCCTCCGGAGGTGCGGAAAAACCCCAGCAGCAGTAGTTCAGTTGCATTCCCAAATTCCAAACTCACGTTAGCCATCCAGAATCACCCTGAGCCCCTCGAGACCCCAACCAACCATAACAATAAGTCATTTATCAACATACGAACTTAGTCGAACCTTCGAATCACCCAAAACAACACCAAATACCAAATTACCCCCAGATTCAAGCCGAAAAACTTCTTAACTTCCAAATTCCGCAAACAATGCCGAAAACCTATCCAACCACGTCCGAATAACCTCAAATTTTACATACACATCACAAATGATGCCACGAACCTACTCCAACTTGAAAATCCATTCTGACCCTGATATCAAATTTTCCACTGCCGACCAACATCGCCAAATTTCCAACTTTCTCCAATCTAAGCCTAATTCCACTACGGACCTCCAAATCACATTCCGGACGCGCTCTAAGTCCAAAATCACCTAACGGAGCTAACAGAACCATCATAATTCAAATTCAAAGTCGTTTGCACACAAGTCAACATCTGATTAACCTTTCCAACATAAGCTTTTAATTTAGAGACTAAGTGTCTCAATTCACTCCGAAACTATTCCGGACCCGAACCAACTAATCCGGTATAACACAATTATCTGAATAACCCAAAGCAGAAATGGGGAAAACAGGGCTATAACTCTCGAAACGACGGCTATATTACACATACTCTTATATGTGCACAAATATATATATATATATATATATATATATATATATATATATATATATATGTAATGCTAGAGCNCAATTTTGAAAACCCTTTCGAGCTTTGCGAAATCTTTTTATTTATTTTAAGAAGGTTAGCGAGGTTTTTGAGAAAAAAGGGGTGCGACACTACCAAAATAAGTTTTAATAAAAAAAAATTCAAGTATACCGACTGAAATCGGTCGCAAAGTTGAAATTATTTGTTCCCGCCCAAGTGCAATTGATTTTTTAATATATATATATATATATATATATATATATATATATATATATATATATATGATTTGGACTACTTGGACTTGGACTTGGGCCGGGTCAAACCTAAAATAAATTATTTATATAATTATTTTTATTTATTTCAATTAATAAAATCTGTTTTACTTGAATTTTCAATTTCAAATATGTTTGGATAAACTGATGCGTGTATTTGTGAAAGAATATATCTTTTTGAAAAGGTCTGATGGTTGCTCTATATATAGAAGTAGATCCAACAAAGTGGCTATAGGAAAATCAGCAAGTATATTCTTGGCTTATTTTATCTGTTGGTAGGCTATAATCTCATGTTTTAGTCGCTTATTGCACTCAAGTATACTGCACTTTAATTGAGTTGGAGCTTTAATCGCTAGCATTTTCCACTAATTGTGTGTTTTATGTCCTTTAGGAGTGATTCCGAGCTATATAGATGTTGTGGAACTAATTCTAGCTAATTGGAACTTTGAAGTTAGAGTAAAAGTCCAATGGGAATAAATCAGGATCGTGTTCCAGGGTCGATGTCACAAGCCAATTCTCCCTCCGACTGGGTCTCGTGACGGCACCTAGTCTAACCGACTAGGTAAGCCTAATCATGAGGATAATTAAAGATAAACAAGTAAAAGTAGAAGAAACGTAAATAAGGCCATGCTAAAATCGATGTCGCTCGGCATTTACAGCTTAATTTACCCAAGACCCGGAATATCACAAAACATCACAAGCTTTACTCTACGACTCAATATACAAACTGGAAAAATGACAGTGTATTCTCATCTACATGTCCTAACTATACTAGGATAGGAGGGGGACTCGGAAGCTCTGCGGACACTGCAGAATATACCTCAAAGTCTCCACTCGCCTGCTGGTGAACTAGCTACGGTATGGCACACTGGTACCTGGATCTGCACATGGAAAAAACATGGTAGAAGGGCGTGAGTACTCTACATTCGGTACCCAGTAAGTGCCAAGCCTAACCCCAGTCAAGTAGTGACGAGGTCAAGTTGAGGCTCTATTGAGTTTTCAAAAATAACAGATATAATTAACAGTTAAGTAAAGCAGTAATAGTTAACAGAAATTAAGGTAAAGACTAAATATAAATGATGCAATAACCTTCAACTCAGCACAATATCATCTCAATAAAAAATCGTGCAATGCAATGCAAGGGAAAGTCTCAGGTCTCGGCCCGCAGTCCCAATGTATGTGATGCAATGCGAGGGAAAGTCTCAGGTCTAAGCCCGCAGTCCCAATGTATGCGATGCAATGCATGGGGAAAGTCTCAGGTCTAAGCCCGCAGTCCCGATGTATGCGATGCAATGCAAGGGAAAGTCTCAGGTCTAAGCCTGCATTCCCAATGACACTACTCAATGCAATGCAAGGGGAAAATCTCAAATCTAAGCCCGCAGTCCCAATGAAACTACTCAATGCAATGCAAGGGAAAAGTCTCAGGTCTAAGCCCGCAGTCCCAATGCAACTACTCAATGCAATGCAAGGTATATATCTTAATTATAACGTAATTCAAAGCTTTTCAGAAAGACAGTGTGAAATCATGAGGTAAAATACTTGACCAATTCTAAATAGTAGCAACGAGTGGAAAATCGGGTAAAATCGCTTGTCATAAAGAAATCTTAAGTGTTTAGTCAGCTCAAACAAATAACAATAATAATAGGATTGAAAATGAGACTTGTCGTAGAAGAAATATGGAAATTCAGCGAAAATATGCCATGCACGCGCTCGTCACCCCACGTACACGGGTTTTGTATAGTAAAAACCAATTAAAATGCTTAAGGGAAAATTCCCCAACACAGAGTTAGGCAAGCCACTTACCTCGACTGTGCAAATCAACCGATAATCACGCTCTTGCCACGAGTATCCAACTCCGGGTGGCCCAAATCTATTCAATTCGATTGCATAATGTAAATATCATTTCAAGAATTCAAACTAACTAATTAATTCAGAACTAATACGCGAAATTAGAAAAAATTGACCAAAAAGCCCCTCGGGCCCACGTCTCAGAATCGGATAAAATTTACATTTTCCGAATCCTTATTCACTCACGAGTCTAACCATATGACGAACTCTCAAATCGGAGGTCAAATACCCAATCAAAATCCCAAAGTTTAGTCTAAGGAGTTTCTTCCCATTTCCAAAATTCCCACTCAATAATCTCGAATTTAAAGGTGGAATTTAAGATTAGAATCATGGAATTTAACCTATGATGGTTAGAAATCGCTTACCTTGAATACCCAAGTGGAAAGTCCCTCAAACATCGCCTCTCCCGAGCTCCCGCAATTCAAAAATGGTGAAAATAGGCTTAAAGCTTCGAATTGGGGTTTTAAATGATCTGCCCAGGTATTGTGCTATGCGTTCGCGGAGGGTACACCGCGAACGCGAAGGGTAAAATTTCACTGGGACCAGAACTGGCCTTCGCGAACGCGACACAGGCCATGCGAACGCGAAGAGTAGGCCCACTAACTCTATGCGAACGCGTCCCACCCTTGCGGACACGAAGAACAATGACCCAAGCCCCTGGGACCCCAACATTAAAGTTATGCGAACGCGAAGGGGGTCCCGCGTCCGCGAAGAACCACCTGACAAAGCTCCGTGAATGCTTACCACTACCTGCGAAAGTGAAGGGCAAAAATACCTAAAGCCCAAAATAGCCTATGCGTTCACGATGACCTCTATGCGAACGCATAGAAGGAAACCAGCTGCAGCAAAATTCTAGTGTTTCTCTAAGTCCAAAACTAGTCTGTTGAGCATCCAAAAATCATCTGAGGCCCCCGGGACCTCAACCAAACCTACCAACTAACCCAAATACCTTATTTGAACTTGGTCGAGCCTTAAAAACACGTATCATAACATCAAATTACTCAAATATGCATAGATTCAAGCCTAAGAACTTAGGAATTTTCAAGAATTCACATTCGACGCCGTAACACGTCTAAACTCATCCGAATGACCTAAGATTTTTCACACAGGTGATAAATGACATTACAGACCTACTGTCGCTTTCGGAATTCCATTCTGAGTCCGATATCAAAATCTTACCTATCGGCCGAAATCACCGCAATTCTAACTTTCGCCAATTCAAGTCTAAATCCACATCCGACCTCGAAAATACAACCCGAACACGCTCCCAACCCCAAAATAACTCAACGGAGCTAACGGAGTTGACGGAATTCCATTCTGGATCCATCTTCACACAGCTCTAGCTACGGTCCAATTTCTAAAGCTAAAATTCACCTTAAAGGACTATATGACCAAATTCACTCAAATTTTCATCACTCAACGCTCTGACGCATTCTATTAACATAATAAGACATGGGAGAAGCAGTTATTAGGAGATCTGGGCGCTAACTATCAAAATGATCGACCGGGTCGTTACATTCTCCCCTTCTTAAGAAAATCGTTCGTCCTCGAACGAGTATTGAAACATTCCTGAAGTTGTGAATAGGTGAGGGTACTGACTCCGCATGTCCTGCTCGGTCTCCCTAGTCGCCTCCTCGACCGGATGACCCCTCCACTGTACCTTGACTGAAGCAATATCCTTCGACCTGAGCTTTCTGACCTGCCTGTCCAAAATGGCCACAGGCTCCTCAACATAGGATAAATCCTTGTCCAACTGAACTGAGCTGAAATCCAAAACATGCGTCGGATCACCGTGATACTTCCGGAGCATGGAAACATGGAATACCGGATGAACACCTGCTAGATTGGGAGGCAAGGCCAACTCATAAGCAACCTCCCCAACCGGCCGTAACACCTCAAAAGGGCCAATGAACCTCAAACTCAGCTTACCCTTCTTCCAAATCTCATGACGCCCTTCATAGGCGATACCGGAAGCAACACCCGATCACCAGCCATGAATGATAAATCACGAACTATCTGCTGTGCATAACTCTTCTGCCTGGAATGAGCTGTGAGTAGTCTATCCTGAATCACCTTCACCTTGTCCAAGGCATCCTGGACTAAATCTGTACCCAACAATCGGGCCTCGCCCGGCTCAAACCATCCCACTGGAGACCGACACCGTCTACCATATAAAGCCTCAACCGGCACCATATGCTAGACTGGTAGTTGTTATTATAAGCACACTCTGCAAGAGGCAAGTACTGATCCCTTGATCCTCAAAAATCCATCACACAAGCACGGAGCATATCCTCCAGAATCTG
Organism: Nicotiana undulata; assembly: GCA_005239495.1. Lineage (NCBI taxonomy): Eukaryota > Viridiplantae > Streptophyta > Magnoliopsida > Solanales > Solanaceae > Nicotiana > Nicotiana undulata. The sequence goes on from ML267512.1 coordinate 29,242, forward strand.
AATCGTGCGCTCGGACTGTCCGTCTGTCTGAGGGTGAAAGGCTATACTGAGATCAATATGGGTACCCAACTCACTATGCAAGGCTCTCCAGAAATGCGAGGTGAACTGAGGACCTCGGTCTGAAATAATAGATACCGGCACACCGTGCAACCGGACTATCTCCCGCACGTAGATCTGGGCCAATCTCTCAGAAGAATAGGTAGTCAACACCGGAATGAAATGGGATTACTTTGTCAACCGGTCCACAATCACCCAAATAGAATCATACTTCCTCAAGGTCCTAGGAAGTCCAACCACAAAATCCATGGTGATCCGCTCCCACTTCCACTCTGGAAGCCTCGTCTGCTGAAGTAATCCTTCCGGTCTCTGATGCTCACGCTTGACCTGCTGACAATTGAGAAATCTGGTTACGAACTCCACTATATCCTTTTTCATCCTCCGCCACCAATAGTGTTGTCTCAGATCCTGGTACATCTTCGCGGTACTGGGATGGATGGAGTACCGCGAGCTCTGGGCCTCCTCAAGAATCAACTCTCAAAGTCCATCTACATCAGGTACACAAATACGGTCCTGCAGTCTCAACACACCATCATCATGTATGGTCATATCCCTGACACCATCCCGCTGAACTCTATCCTGAAGGACCCGAAGGTCAGGGTCATCATACTGGCGATCCCGAATGCGGTCATAAAGAGAAGATCGAGCAACAACACACGCAAATACCCGGTGAGGCTCAGAAAGGTCCAATCTCACGAACTGACTGGCTAACTACTGAACATCCAAGGCTAAGGGCCTCTCAGTTGCACGAAGATATGCCAAACTACCCAAACTCTCCGCCCGGCGACTCAGGGCGTCGGCCACCACATTGGCCTTTCTCGGATGGTATAGTATAGTGATGTCATAATCCTTGAGTAACTCCAACCACCTTCTCTGACGCAAATTGAGATCCTTCTGCTTGAAAATGTGATGCAAACTCCGGTGATCTGTATATATCTCACAAGGAACACCGTATATATAATGACGCCATATCTTCAGGGCGTGAAAAATCGATGCCAACTCAAGATCATGAACAGGGTAATTTTTCTCATGTACCTTCAACTGTCTGGACGCATAGGCAATCACCCTATCGTCCTGCATCAACACCGCTCCCAAGCTAATCCTCAAAGCATCATAATAGACTGTATAAGACCCCGAACTGGTAGGTAATACTAACACTAGAGCTGTAGTTAGGGCTGTCTTGAGCTTCTGAAAGTTCTCCTCACACTCCTCAATCCAAATAAAAGGTGCACCCTTTTGGGTCAATCTAGTCATGGGTGTTGAAATGGATGAAAATCCCTCCACGAAACGGCGATAATACCCGGCCAAACCAAGGAAACTACGGATCTTAGTAGCTAAAGACGGTCTGGGCCAACTCTGCACTGCCTCCACCTTCTTCGGATATACCTTGATCTCGTCCGAAGATACAACGTGTCCTAAGAATGCCACAGAATCAAGCCAAAATTCACACTTAGAGAATTTGGCATACAACTTCTTCTCTCTCAAGGTCTGAAGCACGGTCCTCAAGTGCTGCTCATGGTCCTCCCGTGACCGAGAATATACCAGAATGTCGTCAATGAATACGATGACGAAAGTATCAAGATAAGGCCAAAATACGATGTGCATCAAGTGCATGAAAGCTGCTGGGGCATTGGTCAGCCCGAAAGACATAACAAGAAACTCATAGTGACCATATCTAGTCCTGAAAGCATACTTCGGGATGTCCGACTCCCGAATCTTCAACTGATGATAACCCGAACGAAGATCAATCTTAGAGAATACCCTGGCACCCTGTAGCTGGTCAAACAAATCATCAATGCATGGCAATGGGTACCTATTCTTCATTGTCACCTTATTAAACTGTCTGTAATCAATGCACATACGCATCGATCCATCCTTCTTTTTCACAAACAACACCGAAGCACCCCAAGGTGATACACTAGGCCTGATGAACCTCTTATCAAGCAATTCCTGCAACTGTTCCTTCAACTTAAGAGGAGCTATGCGATATGGAGGAATGGGAATAGGCTGAGTGTCTGGCATCAAGTCAATGCTGAAGTCAATGTCTCTGTCAGGCGGCATACCCGGAAGGTCAGCTGGAAAAACATTGGGATAGTCCCTCACAACTGGAACTGAATCAACTGTAGGGGTCTCAGCACTAACATCCCTCACATAGGCCAAATAAGCGTCACACCCCTTTGCCACCATCCGTTGAGCCTTAAGAAAAGAAATGACCTGACGAGAAGTATACTCTAGTGAACCCTTCCACTCTAGCCTCGGTAATCCTGGCATAGCCAACGTCACGGTCTTAGCGTGACAATCCAGAATCACATAGTGGGGAGATAGACAATCCATACCAAAGATAACGTCGAAATCTACCCTGCTAAGTAATAATAAATCAGCCCTAGTCTCCAGACCACTAAAAACAACCAAACATGACCGATATACATGGTCCATAACGAGACAGTCTCCCACAGGAGTAGAAACATATACGGGGGAACTCAAAGAATCCCGAGATATCCCCAAATGTGGAGCAAAATAAGAAGACACGTATGAGTAGGTGGAACCTGGATCAAATAATACTGATGCATCCCTATGACAAATAGGAACAATACCTGTGATAACCGAGTCTGAAGCAACGGCCTCGGATCGAGCTGGAAGGGCATAGTATCTGGCCTGACCTCTCCCTCTAGGACGACCTCGTCCTCCCCGACCTCCACCTCGAGCTGCCTGAGAGGATGGGGTAGAAGCTGGGGCTGGACGAATAACTGGGGGACCTGGTGGAAGGCGTGGAACCTGATAAGAAACCCTGGGGCAATCCTTGATCATATGCCTAAGGTCACCACATCCAAAACAACCCCTCTGAGGACGCGGTGGCTGCTGCTGGCTCTGAACTGGTCTACTGGACTGGACAGTGATAGAACCTCGAACTGAAGGCACCTGAGATACCGGCGGTGCATAATAAGGCTCCTGAGGTCTAGGAGGAGCTTGAATACCGCTGGCTGCTGGAAGAGCTGAATGAATGGGGTGGCTCACAAAACCCCTACCATGGCGTGCTGCAGGTGCACGAACTCCTGAAAAATGACCCGTCTCTCGAGACCTTTTGGCCTCTCTCTCCTCCCTGTCCCGGGCCAACATACTCTCAATCCTCCTAGCAATGCTCACGGCCTGCTGGTAAGTAATATCTGTCTCCAGCTCTCTGGCCATGCTGGTACGAATGCTGGGATGGAGCCCCTCAATAAAATGGCGAACTCTCTCTCTGACAGTAGAAACCAAAGCTGATGCATGTCGTGCCAAGTAACTGAACCAGACCGCATACTCTGACACGGTCATTGAACCCTGGCGTAGCTGCTCAAACTCCGCACGCCAAGCATCCCTGAGACTCTAAGGAAAAAACTCAAGCAAAAACATCTCTGAAAATTGAGCCCAAGTAAGTGAGGCTGCCTCGTCTGGACTACTAAGCTCAAATGCACGCCACCACTGATAGGCTGCTCCTCTCAACTGAAAAGTAGTGAAAGAGACCCTGCTCGTCTCTACAATACCCATGGTACGAAGGATGCGATGACACTCCTTAAGAAAACCCAGAGCATCATCTGAAGCTAATCCACTGAAATCAGGTGGGTGGTACTTCTTGTACCTCTCAAGGCAGAGCTGCTTAGACTCAGGTACAGCTGCTCTGGCCTCTGGCTGAACTGGAGCTGTAGAAGGAATGGGGATATACTCTGGAACCTGCCCCATGTGAACCCTCTGCTCAGGAGTATGGGTTGCGGGAGTTTGTGTCCCTCCCCCGGCCTGTGATGTAGCTGGGGCTATTGGGAGTAGTCCCGCCTGAAATAGAGTGCTGAAGGCACTCATGAACTGAGCCAAAGTCTCCTGGAGGGCTGGAGTGACAGTAGGGATCTCTGGTGCCCCCCAATTGCGGCTGCTAGGGGATCCTCGGCCGCTGCTCTAGCCGGTGCTCGGGCTGCACCGCGTGCTCGTCTTTTGCCCCGGCCCCTGCCTCTAGTGGCTCTGGCTGGGGCCTTGGGTGCCTGGCCATCAGTGCGTCCGGTACGAGTACGAACCATCTGTAAGCAAGAATAGAATAGAGTTTAAGAATTTGGTAACAATAACCAGCACGAGAAGAGATTCCAAGAAGTACGATTGTTCTTAATAGTTACATAGCCTCCCGATGATAAGTACGGACGTCTCTGCACCGATCCGCGAGATTATAATAAACCGGCTTGTGACTTATGACTCCTATGAACCTAGACGCTCTGATACCAACTTGTCACGACCCAATTCTCCCTCCGACTGGGTCTCATGATGGTACCTAGTCGTTTAAACTAGGTGCCATCATGAGGATAATTAAAGATAAACAAGTAAAAGTAGAAGAAATTGAAATAAGGCCATGCTAAAATCGATGCCACTCGGCATTTACAGCTTAATTTACCCAAGACCCGGAATATCACAAAACATCACAAGCTTTACTCTTACGGCTCAATATTCAAACTGGAAAAATGACAGTGTATTCTCATCTACAAGTCCTGACTATACTAGGATAGGAGAGGGACTCGGAAGCTCTGCGGACGCTGCAGAATATACCTCAAAGTCTCCACTCGCCTGTTGGTGAACTAGCTACGGTATGGCGCACTGGTACCTGGATCTGCACATGGGAAGAACATGCGCAGAAGGGCGTGAGTACTCCACATTCGGTACCCAGTAAGTGCCAAGTCTAACCCCAGTCAAGTAGTGACGAGGTCAGGTTGAGGCTCTACTGAGTTTGCAAAAATAACATATATAATTAACATTTAAGTAAAGCAGTAATAGTTAACGGAAATTAAGGTAAAGACTGAATATAAATGATGCAATAACCTTCAACTCAGCACAACATCATCTCAATAAAAAGATCGTGCAATTCAATGCAAGGGAAAGTCTCAAGTCTCGACCCGCAGTCCCAATGTATGCGATGCAATGCGAGGGAAAGTCTCATGTCTAAGCCCACAGTCCTGATGTATCCGATGCAATGCATGGGGAAAGTCTCAGGTCTAAGCCCGCAAATCCGATGTATGCGATGCAATGCAAGGGAAAGTCTCAGGTCTAAGCCTGCAGTCCCAATGCAACTACTCAATGCAATGCAAGGGGAAAGTCTCGGGTCTAAGCCTGCAGTCTCAATGAAACTACTCAATGCAATGCAAGGGGAAAGTCTCAGGTCTAAGCCCGCAGTCCCAATGCAACTACTAAATGCTATGCAAGGTATATATATTAATTATAACGTAATTCAAAGCTTTTGAGAAAGACAGTTGGAAATCATGAGGTAAAATACTTGACCAATTCTAAATAGTAGCAACGAGTGGAAAATCAGGTAAAATCGCTTGTCATAAAGAAATCTTAAGTGTTTACTCAGCTCAAACAAATAACAGTAATAATAGGATTGAAAATGAGACCTATCGTAGAAGAAATATGGAAATTCAGTGAAAATATCCCATGCACGCGCTCGTCACCCCACGTACACGGGGTTTGTATAGTAAAACCCAATTAAAATGCCTACGGGGAAATTCCCCGACACAGAGTTAGGAAAGCCACTTACCTCGACTGTGCAAATCAACCGATAATCACGCTCTTGCCACGAGTATCCAACTCCGGGTGGCCAAAATCTATTCAATTCGATTGCATAATATAAATATCATTTCAAGAATTCAAACTAACTAATTAATTTAGAACTAATACGCGAAATTAGAAAAAATTGACCAAAATGACCCTCGGGCCCACGTCTCGGAATCGGATAAAATTTACATTTTCCGAATCCTTATTCATTCATGAGTCTAACCATATGAAAAACTCTCAAATCGAAGGTCATATACCCAATCAAAAGCCCAAAGTTTGGTCTAAGGAGTTTCTTCCCATTTTCCCAAATTCCCACTCAATAATCTCGAATTTAAGGGTGGAATTTAAGATTAGAATCATGGAATTTAACCTATGATGGTTAGAAATTGCTTACCTTGAATACCCAAGTGGAAAGTCCCTCAAAAATCGCCTTTCCCGCGCTCCCACAATTCAAAAATGGTTAAAATAGGCTTAAAGCTTCGAATTGGGGTTTTCAATGATCTGCCCAGGTATTGTGCTATGCATTCGCGGAGGGTACATCGCGAACGCGAAGGGTAAAATTTTACTGGGACCAGAATTGGCCTTCGCGAACGCGACACAGGCCATACGAACGCGGAGAGTAGGCCCACTAAATCTATGCGAACGCGTCCCACCCCTGTGGACGCGAAGAACAACGACCCAAGCCCCTGGACCCCAGCATTAAAGCTATGCGAACGCGAAGGGGGTCCCGCGTCCGCAAAGAACCACCTGACAAAGCTCCGCGAACGCATCCCACTGCCCGCGAAAGCGAAGGGAAAAAATACCTAAAGCCCAAAATAGCCTATGCGTTCGCGATGACCTCTACGCGAATGCATAGAAGGAAACCAGATGCAGCAAAAATCTGGTGTTTCTCTAACTCCAAAACTAGTCCGTTGAGCATCCAAAAATACTTCTGAGGCCCCCGGGACCTCAACCAAACCTACCAACTAACCCAAATACCTTATTCGAACTTGGTCGAGCCTTAAAAACACGTCCCATAACATCAAAATACTCAAATATGCATAGGTTCAAGCCTAAGAACTTAGGAATTTTCAAGAATTCACATTCGACGCCGAAACACGTCTAAACTCATCGCATGACCTCAAATTTTGCACACACGTCATAAATGACATTACGGACCTGTTGTCGCTTTCGGAATTCCATTACAAGTCCGATATCAAAATCTCACCTATCGGCCGAAATCGCCGAAATTCTAACTTTCGCCAATTCAAGCCTAAATCCACATCCGACCTCGAAAACACAACCCGAACACGCTCCCAGCCTCGAAATCACTCAACGGAGTCGACAGAATTCCATTACGGATCCGTCTTCACACAGCTCTAGCTACGGTCCAATTTCTAAAGCTAAAATTCATGTTAAAGGACTATATGACTAAATTTACTCTAATTTTCATCACTCAACGCTCCGACGCGTTTGATTAACATAATAAGACATGGGAGTAGCAGTTATTAGGGGATCGGGGCGCTAACTCTCAAAATGACCGACCAGGTCGTTACAGTCGAGGACCAAGTCTAGACGTTAAAAATCAAGAACGAAGAACCTGCTGAAAAATTACACTAGTGCGAAGCACTGTGCGACGCACCAGTACAATTTTGTGTTAGAAATCGGCAAAATTACACTAGCATAGTGCGACGCATGAAAGGCAATAAGTTTGCAAGTTTTCCTATTTATGCTCGGAAAGTGAGATTTCGTTTGGACCCCGCCCTTCTTGGTATAAATACATGATAAAATGGTATTTTCTGTACTTTTGAAACGTCTAAGACTTAAGGAGGCTAGGGAGAAGGTGGAGAATCCAAAGAACAAGGAAGTCATCATTCAATCCTCACTCAAGACAAGAGTTTGGATCGTTTTGTGCTTTTCTTTATATTTGTGATGAATTACTCCATATCTATGGAGTAGTTCTCTTTAGGGTTTGATGGACTTGATGTATTGATACTTGTTTGTGGATAACTAACTATATTTTTATGTATTGAATCATTTTTTATGTTTTAATCATTGCATCTATTTTCACTTGTTAAATTAATCGAGAGAGGCATAACTTGTGATATCTTGCATTATATTTTGTTGGTTGAAGTCATTAATTCTTCTTAGTAATTGAAAGAGGCTAGTTGAATCGTTGATTAAACTTAGTTAGGAGGATAATCGAGAGAGGTTCTCCTAAAGACCAATCCACTACAGATTCGTGCATATCTTCATCGATCTTAAATTAGTTCATCTTGTGAGGTTGAGACTTAATCGAGAGAGGAGTTTCTACTAAACGATTGAATCAATAATCAAGTGAACTCGAGACACTCACTTGAGCACTAGAAATGAGTTATCTAGAGTTAGATCCCAACATTTATCTTGCGCCTATCCTATCGACCATATTTTCTCCCAATTGATATCCTTCTTTGCTTATGACTTTCGTTGTTTGTCACTAGTCAATAGTTTGGACTCTTAGGTAATTTTAGTTTAAATCACACAAATCTTAATTGTTGATCATCTTGGATAGCAACTAAACTACAAACTAAGATAATAACTATTTAACTCCAATCCATATGGATAGGATATTTTAAATTACTACAGTTGATTAGCAAACATATTTAGTGTGTCTTTCAAGCTCGTCAAATTTTGGCGTCGTTGATGGGGATTTTCAATCGACAGTATTTGAAATAGTTTGTGGTGGTAATTGAGGAATTCGGTTTTAGTTTTTTTTTCTTTTCTTTTTCCCTTTTCTGTATTATTTTCATTATTAGTTAACTTCTTTTCAAGATTTATTTTGTAGTACCTAATAAGTTGGAGTAGATATTGTAGATATTGAACTCCAAATGATGTGGAGATGGAGTACAAATAACCTAAGAAAACGGTTGAAGAGTTAGCAGCTGAATATTATCAGCGGTCTGCTATGTGTTTTAAATGTGGTGGAAATCATCTATGGGTTGACTATCAAGCAGGTATGTGTTCGTCCTATGGTTCGTATTTTGAACAGTCTCACGTTGTTTCTAGTTTTTACAGGTATGAGAATTCATATGGTACAATCTTGACTCTGGTTGGATGAATACCCTTATTATAGTGAAAGCGAAGTGAGACAACCATATCAAGGGGAGAATGATAGTTTGTAAGAGCTTGTGTATAAGTATATAAATAAGGCGGCAGAGAGATTTACACAAGATGATGAAGCCATTAACAACCTAACAACGCAAGTGAGTCAAATAATAAGTACACTTTTAGAAAGCTCATTGCATTGTAATGGAGAATATATGGAGGAGATACCCTACGAGAATGAGCCTACTCAAGAGGATGAGCGTCTATAAAGGGAGATTTCCACGGTACAAGAAGATCTGATTCAACTGAGATAATCGAGAATAAAGTTGTGGTTGAGTGTGAAGCAACGGAAGAAGAGTTCAAATCCCCATCTACCTTTCCACATTTTCAACCTTTAATAGAAGAGAATGAGAAACGAATGGTCTTGGACATAACAGAGTAATATTCACTTGACCTTTCCTTTTTTTGTTTTCTTATTCTAACCTTGATCGTGTGGATTTTATTTTTGGTGATTTACGGGAAGATACATGGATTGATCATGTGAAAGCATCCAAAAATAAGTTAAGGATCACCATGAACGAGCAATTCACCGTCCAAGATGAGGACAAGAAATAAAGAAAAGAGAGGGTCTTGCAGGTATCCTCAAAATAATTGGGCTTAATGAAATCCATAAAGAAACCCAAGGATCGAAAATAAGGAATGAAATCAGAATTAGGTGGATTTCATAAGTTCTCGGAAAAGAAGAAAGTTCATGGAAGTTTCTTCTACCTTATACTTTTTAATTGTGTGTCATGGGAACATGCCACAACTTAAAGTGTGGGGTGGGGGATATTTGTATGTATGTTTTAGTTTTCTTTTTGTTAGTTGTAGTAGTTAAATAGAAAACAATTTGAAAAAAAACAAAAAATTCTTAAAACTTTCGACTTTTCCCGATGATGGATATCATTCGACGGGTTTCTTGAGGGATTTAAGTCGAAAGAAAAAGACCAAAAAGATTTTTTTATTGGTAGTGGAATAATTCCCCCTTGGTTTTTCTTTGTGTCGCGGTTCTTTTTCAAGGGTTTTGTTTGAACCGGGTGTAGTTAGTTTTTGTTTTTAGGAGTGGGGAAACCTTGTGCTATGAATTGAATTGGAAGCAATGTCTCTTGACTTGATCATGCCTTGAGAATAGTGAGTGCTTTAGTTGTAACGCTTAGGCTCAGTGTTTTTACTATTGAATAAGTACCTTAAATTGTATGATTTTAACTTTGATTAATTGCTTTGACTGGAGTGTCTTGATTAGTCCAATTCTAAGTGAGTTATGTGCCATGTGTGTGTGAGGTTTGTATTATTCTGTGCATTGCATTTGATGTCTAGAACTTGTCCCTATGTATTTGCAAAGCGAAATAGTAGTTTTATTCAGTCTTGGAAGTGATATAGGTGTTTCTTTGTTTACCTGGTTGTATGATTTTACCCACCTAATTATTATGTATCTTAGTTAACCTCTTTGAGCATGCAATCTTGTTTCTTTGGCAATCACATTACAAGCCTTACCCTTTTTGTTTGAATTGACCATCTATTTGAACCATTTACCTCTCATGAGCACTTAAAATTGTTATGAACTTTGTAAAAGTTGAAGTGCGAGGTAGTTGGTTTAGCTTCTGAGTGGAACTATTGAAATAAGGAGAAAGGTGCAATGTTTTGAAAAAGTAAGAGTCACTTGACTTGGGGAAAAAAGAGAGAGAAAAAATGTTGTATTGTTGTGCAAAATATTCTTTGATAATGGAACTGTTGATGTATTTGTGCTTAAAGAATAAGGAGTTAATGCATGTTGATGTTAAGGTGGGGTATGGTTTGACATAAGTGTGGGGTATTTAAAGTTAAAACATATGTATTAAAGTGCTTAGGGAGTGTAGTCACTCTTATATCTAAAGGTATCTTACCCGTCCCGCAGCCTACATTACAACCTTTTAAAGTCCCACTTGATCCTTGACTGAATGAGCTTGAATTAGCAGAGTAGTACACTACGGGCAATCCTATGGTTCATCTTTTGTGGCATATGTATGTTGTTTCTGAGAGTGAGTGAATTCTTTCTACTTGAAGTTCCTAATAGTTCTTAAATTTTATTGTGTGTGGAACTACTCTCTTTTGTTACGTGAGGACACTTGATTCATGAAGGAATGGTAATGTCGTTGACCTCTGTGTTAGAGTAAGTGAGTGAGTTAAAAATAGTGCGTGGTGCTTGTGAGTCAAATTTTGAGGCAATGATGTTACGTTATTGTGCTTAGTCTATTTTAAATATTCTTGGTGTGATGAGTTAGGAGAGTTGATTAAAAAAGACGTGTCTATAAGAAGTGTAGTTTGATTGCTCGAGGACGAGCAATGATTTAAGTGTGGGGGTGTTGATGATACGCTATAATCTCATGTTTTAGTCGCTTATCGCACTCTAATTTACTACACTTTAATTGAGTTGGAGCTTTAATCGCAAGTGTTTTGCACTAATTGTGTGTTTTATGCTTTGTATGAGTGATTCCGAGCTATGTAGATGTTATGGAACTAATTCGAGCTAATTAGAACTTTGAATTATGAGTAAAAGTCCAAGAAAATAAGTCTGGATCGTATTCGGGGGTCGAGGACCAAGTACGGACGTAAAAAATCACGAACGAAGCAACTGCTGAAAAATTACACTAGTGCGAGGCACTATGCGACGCATCAGTGCTATTTTGTGTCAGAAATTGGCAAACTTCAAAGACTGGTTTTTTGTGGTCTGACAAGAAAAAGCACTAATGTGACGCACTGGGCATAGCATAGTGCAACACATGAAAAGCAATAAGTTTGCAAGTTTTTCTATTTCGGCTAGGAAAGTGAGATTTCGTCTAGACCCGACCCTACTTGGTATAAATACATGGAAAAACGATATTTTCTGAACTTTTGACACATCTAAGACCTAAGGAGGTTAGAGAGAAGGTTGAGAAGCCAAAGCACAAGTAAGTCATCATTCAATCCTCATTCAAGACAAGAGTTTGGATCGTTTTATGCTTTTTTTTTATATTTGTGATGAATTACTCCATATCTATGGGGTAGTTCTCTTTAGGGTTAGATGGATTTGGTGTATTGACACTTGTTTGTGGATAATTAACTATAGTTTTATGCATTGAATCGTTTTGGATGTTTTAATTGTTTCATCTATTTTCACTTGTTAATGCAATCGAGAGAGGCATAACTTGTAATATCTTTGCATTATATTTTGTTGGTTGGAGTCATTAATTCTTCTTAGTAATCGAAAAGGGCTAGTTGAATTATTGATTAAACTTAGTTAGGAGGATAATCGAGAGATGTTCTCCTAAAGACCAATCCACTACGAATTCGTGCATATCTTCACCGATCTTAAATTAGTTCATCTTGTGAGGTTGAGACTTAATCAAGAGAGGAGTTTCTACTAAACAATTGAATCAATAATCAACTGAATTCGAGAGACTCAGTTGAGCATTAAAAGTGAATTATCTAGAGTTAGATCCCAACATTAATCTTGCGCCTATCCTATCAACCCTATTTTCTCCCAATTGTTATCCTTCTTCTCTTATTACTTGTGTTGTTTTATCACTAGTCAATAGTTTAGACTCTTGGTTAATTTTAGTTTAAATCACACAAATCTTAATTGTTGATCATCTTGGATAGCAACTTAATTACAAACTACGATAATAATTGTTTAACTCCAATCCCTATGGATACGATATTTTAAATTACTATATTCGACTAGCGAGCATATTTAGTGTGTGTTTCAAGCTCATTAGTATCCTGAAGAAGATTGTTTGTATTTCTCCAATTTATATACGGGCAATATCAAGAAAAATAGTTCTCATGCCTCAAATCTTCTTCAATTTCATTTTCAATTATTATTTTACTAACACGGTTTTCGGTTAATCACCCATGAATGTATGTAGCTACGCTACTATCAAAAGGTGAGAGGGTATTGTTTCCTTATCCTAAAAAGTTAGGCGCGTAAGGTGGAATCATGTCAAGGTTCCAAACAAGAGGATTTGAATATCCATGTCGTAAATTTTCATTGCAGTTTTTTACAGTGTTCAATCTCAAAATATTATGGTGTATTATTTTTATAGGACAATTAACCTAATGGTTAAGAGGTGTAGGTCGAAGTATATTATCTTGAGTTATACTTTTAACCGTCTGAGTTTGCCCTAACTATTTCCTCTGTTAATTATGTTTAAAAAATCTAGTCAAACTATTAATATTTTTAATGAATGAATTAGGTGTGGTTAATTCCACTTCAATAGTGTTTACATTGACATCCAAAAAGAGGGAAAATATATTAGAGATAATGTGAGAGGAATAATTACAACATGAAGCAATTGGTTATGGGAAAGTTAGCTTGAATTGTGTTTTAGAAATGAACTGTAAGATGATTCTTTACTCGTATTTAATACCAGGAAGTTACACAAGGATATGATGGAGTAAGAAACTTTCTTTTTCTATAGATGTCAACATATTACTATGTTAAAATGATTTAAAATCCGAGTAAAACATCAACGAAGGTTGGATCTTCAAAGACTTTGCATTTCTAAACGAGTATAAAGTTGATTTTATCTTAATAAAAGAGATAAATTTACGTCGATGATCTCCGATGAGAATAAGAAGAAAAGAAAAAGGTATTAACTGTTAAGAAACTAAGCTCAAAGTAACAATATAAAACAAGGCAAAACAAGCTAAGAGATAAGAGAGAAAGAGAGAAGAGATTTGTAACGACCCGGCCGGTCGTTACGTAGAATTTGCACTGTTAATTTTGTTTCTGCTTGGTCATGCATTGTTTGTACTGTTTGTGATGTGTTGGAGTCGGATGGTTCGGGTTCGGAGTGGTTGTGGTGAGAATTGAGACACTTAGTCTCTTTAAGTAGCCTTATAGTTGGAAAAGTCAACTGAGAGTTGACTTCTTGGTAAACGACCTCGGAATGCGAATTTTATGGCTCGGATAGTTTCGTTAGGTGATTTGGGACTTAGGGGTGTGTTCGGAATGTAGTTTGGAGGTCCGGTGTAGATTAGGCTTGAATTGGCAAAAGTTAGTTTTTGGCGATTTCCGGTCGGCAGTGGAAAATAGGCTATCGGGGTCGGAATGGAATTCCAGAAGTTGGAACAGGTTCGTAGTGTCATTTTGGATGTGTGTGCATAATTTCAGGTCAATCGGATGTGCTTTGGATGGTTTCGGCATCTTTGGTGAAATTTAGAAGTTTCAAAGTCCATAGGCTTGAATTCGGGGTGAATTTAGTGTTTTGATATTATTTTTGGTGTTCCGAGGATGCGACTAAGTCCGGATGATCATTTATGACTTGTTGGTATTTTTGGTTGGGACCCCGGGAATCGGGATTGATTTCGGATGGCTAACGGGGGTTTGAACTTGCACAATTGCAGCATAACAGCTGCTGGTGTGATTTTTCTAGTGTGATCGCACCTGCGGATGGGGAGACGCAGGTGCGGGCGCGCAGAAGCATACAGGACTCCGCATGTGCGGATTTTGGGGCAGCTCAGTGAAAGTCGAAGGAGCGAACGTTGGACCGCACTTGCGAAGTCGCAGGTGCGGATTTGGCTCGTTTAATGAGAAGTCGCGGGTGCGGTATATTTGACCGCAAGTGCAAGATTCTTGGGCAGAAAGTATATAGTTGGACTTAGCAAATTTTGGTCTTTTTTTCACCATTTTCATACGGGTTTCAAGCTTTTGAAGAGGAAATCGATAGTTCTTCATTGAGGTAAGATTTTGGACTCCAAGCTCGTTTATATGTGATTAAAGGTCTAATTAGTGGTGAGTATTTGGGGGAAAATCAGTGAAAAATAGGTAATTAGGGCTTGGGATTAAGAGGCCTTAAAATGGGAATTTGAGGAGTCACTTGGACTCTGATTGTGTTCTTGGTATGTATAGGCTCGTGGGAGAATGAGGATCATTTTGGTGTAAATTTCATCGAGTTCCGAGATGTAGGCTCGGGGGTCGGGTTTGGCCAATTTTGGGAATTGTGCCTAATTATGATATTTTTCGATTGGGCTTCGTCTCCCTAGCATATTTTGATGTGATAAATCTGATTTTGATAGACTCGGAGCATCTGGGAGCCGATTCAGGGGCAAGAGCATTGCGGATTAGCTTTTTTGGATTGTTTTCAGGTAAGTAACGATTGTAACTCTAAACCTGAGGGTATGAAACCCTGGTATTTAACATTGTTTCAGTAAATGAGGTGACGCACATGCTAGGTGACGAGCGTGTGGGCGTGCACCTATAGGGATTGTGACTTGGTTCGTCCCGTAGCGACTACTAAGCCGCGTATTCGATTTGAAACCTTACGATATCCTGTATTTTAGAAATCTATACTTGTTTATGGGTTGTAAGCCATGTTTGGGGTGTTGTGTCGATCTGTTAGACCTTCAGAGGTACTTTTATACTATTCTCATACTATCATGATAGAACATTTGCGAACTCAATCATGTTTCTAGTTATTGTTATTTTCACTGTTATTATCACTGTTTTGAAACTCTGAGAGGTATTTTGGGGTTGAGTCCCGTGAGCGAAGATGAGTTGCTCGAGTGGCTTGTGAGGATGCCTGAGTGAGGCCGAGAGCCGAATATGTGAGGATAGTTATGGATCGGGCTACACGCCGCAATAATATATATTATATATTATATGGATTGGGCTACACGTCGTAGCATATGTGTATTGGATCGGGCTACACGTCGTAGCATATATATATATATTGGATCGGGGTGCACGCCGCAACAACATAGTCCTTGGGTTGTAGGAGCCCCTCCGGAGTCTGTACACCCCCAGTGAGCACAGTTGACTATTAGATGGATCGGGTTGCATGCCGAAGCGTATTACATATGGATCAGGCTGCGCGGCGCAGCAATATATGTATATATATGTATTGGACCAGGCTGCACGCTGCAGCAATTGAGTGGATATCTGGTACTTGTTGAGTGAGAGTGCTTAGTGAGAGAATGGCATACTGATAGTGGAGATATGAGTGACTGAGATACCTTGATATGAGTGATATTGGGCCTGAAAGGCGGATACATTGTGAATTTTACTGTTTTCTCACTC
The DNA here is from genome assembly GCA_005239495.1 of Nicotiana undulata. Lineage (NCBI taxonomy): Eukaryota > Viridiplantae > Streptophyta > Magnoliopsida > Solanales > Solanaceae > Nicotiana > Nicotiana undulata. The sequence goes on from ML267512.1 coordinate 45,002, forward strand.
CCCTTTACACTGAGTTTTCCAAACAAAAGTTGAATTGTTGTTTTTACAAAAATATGACTTATAAATGCTCATCACTACTTACTGAGTTGGCGTACTCACGTTACTCCCTGCACCCGTATATGCAGATCTAGGTACCGGACCATCTCGCTAGTGTCTTCTTACGTGCTTGGATTTTTTCTCGAGGATCGAGGTAGCTGCTCAACGTCCACGGCTGACCTCCTTTCCTTCATATTCCTATACTTTGATGTTCTTTGGATTTGTATTAGTGACAGAGTTATATTTTGATACGTTGTATTATCATCTTAGATGCTCATGACAGTTGACTCCCGAGGTCTGGGAGCGGTTTTGGTTGCTTGTTTCTATCATTATTTCTATTGAGATTATCTAAAAAGCAGATCTTTATCAGTTTATGAGTTTGTATTTCTATAAATAAGGTAAAGGTTGTTTTCACTATGTTAAAGGGCCAGCCTAGTTTCACGTTGGGCGTCATCACGGCCTTTAGTGATTTGGGGTCGTGACAAGATTCTTATTTCTTCCATGTATTCAAGTATGTATAATATCACTTCATCCTTTATTTATAGTATTACATAAAGGTATACAAAAGAATGTCTTAAACATGACATTAAACATTTGACATCATGGAGGAAGATCATGGAGGAGATTATGGAGGTGTGTGAGTTACAATCATAATGGTAAGAAGTAGTGGGAGGTTAATGGAGAAGAGTGGTTGGAGTAACTTCTTTAGGAGTTATAGACATCCACTATAATATTTCATAACACTCCCCCTTGGATGTCTATAGATAATGTGCCTCGTTAAAATATTACTAGGAAAAAAATCCTTTGGGAAAACATCCTAGTGAAGGAAAATGAGTACACATATCATATAATACGCATTGTTTGCTGCCTCGTTAAAAACCTTGCCAGTAAAACCCATTGGGACAAAACCTGTGCGAAGGGAAAAGAGTATTGCGCGTGCTATACTCCCCCTGACAAAAATATCACTTGATATCTCAATGACGATGAATTCCAATCATGTATAACAACTTCTCAATTGCTGAAGTTGGCAATGCCTTGTGAAGAAGTTTGCCAAATTATCACTTAAACAAATTTGTTGAACATCAACCATGTCTGCAATAGAACTTTGGTGAAATACGTTTTATTTGTCTCCTTCGATAGTCCTTCTTTCAATTGAGATATGCATGCAGTATCATCTTCAATGTAATTGAAATCTTGTTGAATATCATAATATGGCAGTACCCTCACAACAAAATAACAACAAACTATACTCTGTATTTGTATAACCAACATAACCTTGACAATATTTGTTAGAATAAACAAATCTATACCAATGACTTCTTTTGCAATATAATCCTAATAGTATTCCAGTATCTTTATATATGAATTAAACTATATCTCGCTAAAAATATTATTATACTCATGGTTCTATCAAGATACATAGTGCACCAATTGCAATTGACACAAAAATAAATCATATACTACATGATTGCTCTAATCCACATAAGGATTTGCTGAAGTTTTATTTAATGAATTTCTTGGGAACCTTAATATGCTTCAGAACAATTTAAATCCTTCAATGATTTTTATATACGCATATCAAATTTATCGAGTATTGCCAGACCAAAATCTTAAAGCAATTGTATCCTCCACAAGGGAACATGCTTTCATATAATCAATACCAAGACATTAACGTAAAATCTTGTGTCACCCCATCGGCTTTATACTTTCAGGTGTTGGGACTATCAGTCCAAATCTTCACGTTTTCCAAGTGAAGTTAATCTTGATTGCGTATTTGTCATTGACCAATCAATTATCTGTCCAAATTTCATGACAGATTTGAGCTCAAGATCCTCGTCAATATTAAAGATATTGAGCGCTACATTATATCAACAATATCATCGATGATCATTTTACATCGGTTCCATCATCATACAATAAGACATAACTTATCAAGATCTCATTATTTTCAGGTACTTGAGCCTCTTCCATGAGGTCTTATAAAGTTTTATGTCATGGTGCTCTTACAGAGCACTTGCCTCCTTAGTATGATCATCTTTATCATTTGCTCTTCTCCTTCTTCAAGGAATTTTATCTTTGGAACTGATTAGTCTATTACGCTTTATGTGTTCCATAAACTCTGTCCATCATGGTCGTTATTCTATTTGGAGCATTAGCAGCTGAAATATGACATTTAGCTGGGTCAGCAAATGCGCCCAACAATATTTTACAAATGAATTATCACTTGAACTTCAAGTACACATTTTCTTGTACGAGGATCTAAATGTATTCGTAATAATTCAATCCACGTATCACTTTTTCAGCTTCCCATTTTCTCCCCCTAATGTTGGGATCACCAGCACATATCCCAACCTTCTTTGAGAACCCATCTTTGTGCATTGTGGTAGGATAATTAAATCATATAACACATCTACAGTTCTAGATAAAACTTATTTGGTTTTTGACCCTGAACTTGATAGGGAGAATTTATCATAACTTGGCTAGATGCGTACAAGTATTGTTGTATGTTAAATAATACATAACCAATGGTTTAGTTATAATTGGAGGCATACAACTTCTGCTAAACCAAGTTGGATTTAAACCAGCATTATCAAGATAAATTATCATAGTTTATATTCTGGAATTGTGCTCTAATAATTTGAGCAATCAACCTTGCAAAATTCACACTGCAAGTTGACAACAAACGCACATGTGACCATACAATAGATGCATCTATTATAATCATATTATAGTAAAAGGTCCACATGGCAGGTGACTGAGCCCATTTATATATATATATATATCACCTTTTATTCGTTCCAGATTTTAAGGGATTCAATCCCAACCTTAACTGGTATATCATGAGAATAAGCAACACCAGAAAATTCTTGAAGAATCTTCTATTTCTTCAATATATGCCAATGTGAATTCTCAATTAATTTTCGTACCATAATTGAACCGGGATGGCCATCCGGTCATGCCAACTAATATTTGTTTCAGTAAACCTCTACTTGTGGCATGTGATTCCATCATCATGCTTATATTTGTGTAGTACAAATAGAAGAAAAATAGGGTAACTTTTATATTTATCCGGTACGATTATAGTAATATGAAGATATTTAATCTTCCTTTCATTTATAGTCTCAATATGCCAACCACTTTGGCTAATACATTTGAAACTCAAAGGGTTTCTTTTGAGACTTACAACAATAAATTTTAAGAATAATTTTATTAACCCGGGTAGTAACAAATTCTCTCTTCCGGAGCTCTTAATTGATTTTGTACTACAAGATCTGTTGTCACACTATCCATATGGTGAATATCTCCTTCATGAAGAAAATCATATCATAATAATTGTCATGGTCGAAGTCATCATAAGCAAAATCATTTCTTGCTTTAAGTTTACCTTTAATAACTTTTTATAAGGCATGTCATAATATTTTTGGTGTATCACATGTACACGACCAATGACATATTCATGTAACCACATTATAATATTCATTATCTTTATTTCTCTCAACCTCCCTTAGAGGTGAGTTGTGGTATTTATACAATCATGCATAAATACATTCTTATGCATAATTTGAATCACTTATATATTTTTCACATTCACTTTCAGCCATGAGCATGCATTTACAATGCTTATCACAAGTCACATTTTCAACAAATGGACTATAATCATGTGAACGTGTCTCATATTAACAGATCACATTGATACATATTCCTTCACCTTTGAAGGACCATTTTGAGAACCCTTATTGTTCTCCTTTGTACAATTACCATAATGATGACTGTTACTATTTGATCTTTGGCACGCCCACGTTCATTGGTCAACCACTTGTCTTTATTTAGAAAGATTATGCACCGCTATCACATTCACTTCAATAATGGAGCAAATCAAGTGGGACAAGCTTCATGCCTTTTCATGAAATAACATTATATTTTATTAGTCATCATTATATCACCAATATGGTACTTGATACTCAATCCCAATGCATTACCCATATAAAGGCTTGTTAGAACATAATGCGTTGAAACTCGAATCCAACATATTTTCATCAACATAGTGTATTGGGACTTAAACACACCGTCTTACCCTCGATCAATGGAATCATTACATCCAGTCATCATAAGACTTTAAAATATTACCACTTCCAAAGGTTACATGTGAAAACTCGTCTAGTGATAAATAAAACTTAGTAGTATCTGCATCGCCTTATCACATATTTAATTTAATGCAAAAAATGAATTATATTATCAGAAGATCTAGAAAGTCAATTAGCGGGTAGTCATACAATCACATATCTCAATCAGTATAAAAGCGCATCACATATTGTTGCTCCTCAAAGTTATTATTTTTAAATATGATTGTTGAAGAAGTAATTAACTTAGATTGATGATATGTGCATCTGATTAGTTAGTATGGACCATGATATAACTATTACCATTTTTCATGTGTCTAAAGCAAAATATTAATTAGATGTATATATTTTCGGTGCCAAAATAGAAATCACTTTTCCAGATTGACCACATAATAGAATTATAAGTGCACCTAAAGAATATAATTTTTTAAATATCATTAAGACAATACCTGCATAGTAACTTTCTAATTATCAATTTTTTTTCCGGAACTTTATTGAAAGTTCACATTGATCTTTTTCACGAACAACTATATGATCAAATATAAAGGGAATAAAACTATCGTAGTTATTCAAAATTTATTTTGACCACACATAAATTTAAATTCTTATTATTTTTATAAGATTAATTAGAAACCTTTTCAATAGTTAACAGTTCCATAATCTTGGCTTGCAAACTGTCGGAGCAGTACATATGGGAGATGATCTGAAGGCATCGTAATGTGATGACCCAAGGGGTCATTTTATAAATTAGACTCCGTTCCATGCTTAATAGATATAAAAAGACTAAAATTAAATATCTCAATTTGCGTGCGCAGTTCGGGCGTGAAATCGGAAAGCTTTTATGTGAAAATATGAGAAACAGTGATTTCTAGAATTTAAATTTGATAAAAGTTGACTTTGGTCAACATTTTGAGTAAACGGACCCGGATCCGTATTTGGACAATCTCGGGAGGTCAGCGGTAAAATATGGGACTCGGGCGTATGCCCTGAAATGAATTCTGAGGTCCCAAGCCTTAGAAATCAATTTTTGAAAGAAATTATTTTGCTGAAATATTTATGAATTAAAGAAAAGGAATAATTTTGGAAATCATTGGTATCGGGCTCGTATTTTAGTTCCGAAGCCCGGTATAGACTTATTATGATATTAAAAGGCTAACTGTGAAATATGGTGTAAAACGGAGTTCGTTTGACGTGATTCGGACATCCGGTTGAGAAATTATGAACTTTAAGAGTTCTTGTTGAAAATGATGAGTTTTGAGGTTTAATTCATAGATTTACATGTTATTTTCATGATTTGATCGCACGAGCAAGTCCGTGATATTTCTTGACTTGCGTGCATGTTTGTTTTTAGAGCCTCGAGGGCTCGGGTGAGTTTCGGATAGGCCACGGGATATTTTGAACTTACGAAAAATTGCTGGTTTTTCATTTTCTGGTGTCCAGGTCTTTTCTATGTGATCGCATTGGAATGTCCACGATCGCATAGTGTAAAGTCCGAGGTCCCTTTTTGTTCTATGCGATCGCATAGCTATATCCGCGATCGCATAGTGTTAATTTACTGGGGGTCAACTTTGTTCTATGCGATCGCATAAATTCTTCCGCGATCGCATAGTGAAAATTTCAGGGAGTATTTTTTTATTCTATGCGATCGCATCCCTTCTTCCGCAAGTATTTTTTCAGGGAGTATATTTGGGTTCGTGGGTGAATGGGTAAACGTAATTTGGTCCGTACCTCGAGTTTAGACCAAGCGGATCCGGGATCGGGTTTTAACTTTGTTTTGAGAAAACTTAGGAAAAATTATATTTTTCAATAAATTTAGTTCCTTTAGCATTAGTTAATGATATTAAGTTAATGTGATTAGACTCGATCAAGTTAGAGGTGAATTCAAAAGGAAAAGCAATAATTGAGCAGTGAGTGGCCTGCGAAATTGAGGTAAGTGTTTGGTCTAACTTTGACATGAGGGAATATGAATCCCCACTTGTTTTCTATGTGAAATGCATGGGCGTGGTGTATAGGTGAGGTGACGAGTATCTATGCACCACCCAATTTTCCTGTTAAGCATGAACCATTTCCCGTTCCCAACTTAATTAATTTTTGTCTTAATTGTTCTATGCCCATTATTATTTCTATGACTACTTGGCCTTGCTATTTTATTTTTAGATATTGTTGTGGTTGTTTTGGAAAGAGTATTGGTTATTTTAGCTGGATTCCTTGTGGTACAAACGGTTGAGCGGTTTGGCATTATTTTTACGAATTATATATATACATATGTTCCTGTTGGTTTCATTTTTTATAATATTGAGGAAGTGATGAAGAATGCAGTTTAACTGTTTTATGATTGTTGAGGTTTACGTGGTCGTTTGATTTCAATTGATTGTTGCAAATTGTTGTGTCAAGTGTATTAAAAGTGTTAGTTGTTCTCTTTATTTTATCATGGTACATAAAGACTGAGCTGGGTTGACAGCGTTACGGTATTTACATATATTTCTGGTTGGTTTTATTGTGAAATGATATTGGTTAAAGCTTGCGAACTATACGGTTTTCTGTTTGAAATTGTGAAAATAAAAGTATTGTGAAAGGCTTGGCCTGAAATGTGAAATTTATGAATAAATTGATATGATATGTCTGGTGGGAGCGGGTTGCACGTCGCAACAAGGAGTGATAAGGGTGGACATGTGGTATCGGGTTGCACGCCGCAACAGGAGTAATAAGGGTGATATATTTAGGGAGGAGAAATAAGGGTGGACAGGTGGGAGCGGGTTCCGCGCCGCAACAAGGAGCGATAAGGGAGGAAATTTATTTTATTTTTTTACTGATTTTCAAAAAAAAAAAAATATTTGAAAACTTACTATTTTATATTACTATTTTGCCTATTTGGCATTACTTTTATTTAAAGGTAAAGTTTGGAAACTTGGAAATTATTTGAGAGTTGGTTATAGCTGAGGCCTGGAAAAGGCGGCTGAGTTATTTTATTGTTGTTGCAGTACTTAATTATTTGTTTATAATTCCTTATTGCTTTATACTTATTGTCTCAGTTATATTTTTTTTCTTATTCGTGTAGAATTGTTTTATTGTGTTATTGTATATATTATTGTCACGGGTTATATGTTGTTAATGCCCCGCCTTAGCCTCGTCACTACTTCGTCGAGGTTAGTGTCACAACCCAAAATCCTAACCCAGGTCGTGATGGCGCCCAACAGCGGGGTCAGGCAAGCCAACATAATTTCACTAAGTGTCCTTTCCTATTTTTATTTAGTATTTCACCATATACCGACTTAACAAATTAAATTACGATATCGAATGGCGATTAGTTTTAAACCCAAAAGCTGTCATAAGACGTGTAAGCCAAAAATATATACAGTCCATAATCCACGATAACTACTACGTGTGTGGCAGGAACTAGTGTCACGAGTATCATGGGCATACTAACTGAATATACAAAGGATAATAATATATACAATCCCACTATCTGAAATAAGTAGACGGGAAATAAGCAAAAGAAACTTCAGAGTGCTGTCAAGAATCGCCAGGAGAAGCAGCTCACCGTGAAGTCAGGTCCGCTACGGTCAATATCTAGATCTGGTATGATAACCAGATGCACCAGCCTCAGAACCTGTACAATTAAGTACAGAAGTGCAGCATGAGTACATAAATAAATATGTACCCGGTGAGTATCCTGTCTAATCTCGAAGAAGTAGTGACGAGAGGTCGACTTGACACTCACTAAGGTCCAGCAGTATAATATAACAATGATAAAATGAAAGCAGTAGACATGTAAGACGGTGAGTAGCAAATATGTATAGGGCACAGGATACCAAGTAATACAGAAGACAAATAACAATTTCCACTTTCTCTTTCCCCAAATATTTGCAAAATCAATATCCACGAAACAGTACCAAATAGACATGCGCACACAGCAAATAAGACAACCGGTCGGAGTCAGAAGAAATATCTATGCACTGCCGAGGATCGAACGGCCCATCCCATAAGTGCATTCTTACCATAGTACAATCTTACCTATGCACTGCCGAGGATCGAACGGCCCTTAACACAAGTGCATCTCTCAATGTAATCATATCATATCATAGTACAAATCTCGTCCATGCACTGCCGAGGATCGAACGGCCCGTACCACAAGTGCATCTCTCAATTTAATCATATCATATCATAGTACAAATCTCGTCCATGCACTGCCGAGGATCGAACGGCTCGTACCAAAAGTGCATTCTCAATTATATCATCTCGGTGCACTGCCGAGGATCGAACGGCTCGTACCAAAAGTGCATTCTCAATTATATCATCTCGGTGCACTGCCGAGGATCAAACGGCCCATCCCAAAAGTGCACCTTTCAACCGTCGTGGCGTACAGCCCGCTCCCATGAGAGTGAGGGAAATCACACATCGCTCGCGGAATGTAAATTGCGAAGCGGTCACATGCACATATAATGCTATTAAAATTTACTTTCCTTAACAAATTCCTTTCAATTATCCAAGTCCATGAACTCTCAGGGAAACAATAATATACATAACATGAATCGTAACATATAAGTTATTTCAACACAGAATATATGGCATGTTGTGGGCCTAACTACTCGGACATAACAATAGTAGTCGCTACGTACGGACTCTCGTCACTTTGTACGCACGTAGCCCCCCAAAAAAATACATACAGCACATAGAACACCTATGGGGATAGTTCCCTCTTACAAGGTTAGAAAGGAGACTCACCTCGTGTCGAATCTACCCATCGGACCAAGGATGCGCCCCAAACTCCGAACTCTACACCCGAGGACTCGCAACTAGCCAAACATGGTACAATTACGTCAATTCAAGCTCAAGGTAGGGAAATTATCCTATTTATTCAATAGTTCAACATTCTTGAAGGATTCCCAAAATTTAACCCCGGGCCCGCACGCTTGAATTCCAAAATTTCTTGAAGGAATTGCTCACCCATAGCCTAAGGATCGTTAATATGTGATTCTACTTGAATTCATAACAATAGAAGAACCATTTACCAATTTTCCTCAAGAACCCTAAGTACTACCCAATTCTTGATTTTCCATCAATTTAGTAGTTAATCCCATTAATAATTCATGCATTAACTAGTATTAGGAAGGAATTAACTTACCTTAACAGTAGCTAGGTCGTGGTGTGTTCTTCCCAAGCTCACAAGTCTCTAATGGTGGTGGAAAATGAATGAGAGGGGTGAAATCCCGAGTTTTGAAGAATATATACTGCCTGGCCTACAGGGATTCCGCACCTGCGGCTCGAGGACCGCACCTGCGGTCTCGCTCCTGCGAGCTTGGTCTTGCACCTGCGGAAATTGGCAAGGAGGCTGGGGATCACACCTGCGGAGGGGTTTCCGCACCAGCGGACCAGCTCCTACGGAAAATGTTCCGCACCTGTGGTCAAAGGGGACCTCACCTGGGGTCGCACATGCGATGCTTGGGACCACAGGAGCGGTCCCGCACCTGCGACTGGGCAACCGCATCTGCGGTCACACCAGATCAGGTGCACCAACAGCTATTTTAGCTGGTTTTTAGCCTCGTGGGGGTGTCCGGGAGGCACCTGGGCCCACCCGAGCCCCCTTGCAATTATACAACAAGTCCTAAATTATAATACGGACTCGCTCGAGCCTTTGGAACACTCAAAACAACGCTAAAACTCAAAATCACACCCCAAACCCCTGAATTCATAACTTAAGAACTTCAAGTTCTTGATATCTATAACGATGCGCCGGACCGACCTATACTACTCGGAATGACTTCAAATCTTGCAGGCAAGTCATAAATGGCATAACAGAAGTATTCTCGATCTCAAAATTTCATTCAGACCTCGATATCATAAAATCACATTCCAAACCAAATTTCAAACTTAAGGAAATCCTTATTTCTATATTGGGCGTCGAAACGCTCTCGGGTCATCGAAAACCCATTCCGAACATACGCTCAAGTCCGAAATCATCATACAAAGCTACTGACACTATCGAAACTCGATTCCGAGGTCGTTTGCTCAAAATGTTGATCAAAGTCAAACTTGGCCAAATAGGCCAACCTTAAGGAACCAAGTGTTCCTAAACTGCTCTAAACACTTCCAAATCCCGAACCGCCTGCCCCCGTAAGTCACAAATCATAAGAAGCCGCTATGGGAAGACTTATATAGGGGAACGGGGTCCGATAACGCAAAATGACCGGTCGGGTTGTTACATTATCCCCTTCTTAAACAAACGTTCATCCTCGAACGGGTCTAGAATCGTACCTGAAGTGCTGAATAGCTGTGGATATCTGCACCGCATGTCCTCCTTGGACTCCCAAGTCACCTTCTCAGCAGGTTGGCCCCTCCACTAGACCTTTACTGCAGAAACTCTCTTGGACCTCAACTGGTGGTCCTGCCTATCAATAATAGCAACTGGCTCCTCCTCGTAGCCCAAATTCTCATCCAACTGAATAGCACTGAAATCAACCACGTGAGAGAAGTCAGAGTGATATCTACGGAGCATGGATACATGAAAAGCCGGATGAAATCTTGATAAGCTGGGAGGAAAAGCTAGCTCGTAAGCAACCTCTCCGACTCGCCTCAATACCTCGAAAGGACCGATAAACCTTGGGCTCAGCTTTCCCTTCCTCCCGAATCTCATAATGCCCTTCATCGGCGAAACCTTCAGCAAAACCTTATCTCCCTCCATAAATGCTACATCACGCGCACTCTGATCCGCGTAACTCTTCTGTCTGGACTGAGCTGTGCGGAGCCTCTCCTGAATTATCTTCACCCTCTCCAAAGCATCCCTCACCAGATCCGTGCCATATAACTTAGCCTTGCCAGGCTCAAACCAACCGATAGGAGAACGACACCGCCGACCATATAAAGCCTCGAATGGGGCCATCTCGATGCTAGATTGATAACTATTATTGTACGCAAACACCGCCAAAGGCAAGAACTGGTCCCACTGACCCCCAAAGTATATCCTCCAATATTTGAATTGTACGCTCTAACTGGCTATCCGTCTGAGGGTGAAATGCTGAGCTGAGATCGATCTGGGTGCCCATCTCGCTGTGCAATGCTCTCCAGAAGTGCGAGGTGAACTAAGGACCTCGGTCTGATATAATGGACACTGGCACACTGTGCACCGGACTATCTCTCGAATGTAGATCTAGGCTAGTCTCTCAGAAGTATAAGTAGTAGCCACTGGAATGAAATGCGCCGATTTGGTCAATCTATCCACAATGACCCAAACCGCGACAACCTTCCGCAAAGTCCAAGGCAACCAAACCACGAAGTCCATAGTTATACGCTCCCACTTCCACTAGGAATGGGCATCTACTGGAATAGGCATCCTGGCCTTTGATGCTCGTACTTGACCTGCTGGCAATTAAGGCACCTAGCCACAAACTCCACAATGTCTTTCTTCATCCGCCTCCACCAATAACGATGCTTCAAATCATGATACATCTTCGTAGCACCAGGATGAACAGAGTACCGAGAACTATGTGCCTCCTCTAGAATCCTCTCCTTCAGGCCATCGATATTAGGAACACATAGCCGACCCTGAAGTCTCAGAACACCATCCTCACCCAAAGAAATCTCCTTGCCCTACCCTGGACCACTGTCTCCCGAAGCTCTGCCAAGCACGGATCGTCAAACGGCCAAGCCTTAATCTCCCCCAACAATGAAGACTGAGCAACCACATGTGCAAGAACTCAACGAGGCTCAGAAAGGTCTAATTTCACCAGGCGATTAGCCAAGGACTGAATGTCCAAGGCTAGAGGTCTCTCCTCTGCTGAAATGTAGGCCAAGATACCCATACTCTCTGCCCTCCTGCTCAAAGCATATGCTACCACAGTAGCCTTTCCCGGATGATAAAGAATGGTTATATCATAGTCCTTCAACAACTCAAGCCACCTGCGCTGCCTCAAATTAAGATCCCTCTACTTGAACAAGTGCTGCAAACTGCGGTGGTCTGTATAAACCTCACAAGACACCTCATACAAGTAGTGCCTCCAAATATTAAGGGCACGAACAATCGCCGCCAACTCCAGATCGTGCACATGGTAATTCTTCTCATGAACCTTCAGTTGGCACGAAGCATAAGCAATAACTCTCCCATCATGCATCAACACACATCCCAACCCAATGCGTGAAGCGTCGCAATACACAATATACATCCCAGAACCGGAAGGCAATGTCAGAACTGGTGCTGAGGTCAAGGATGGCTTGAGCTTCTGGAAGCTCGCCTCACACTCGTCGGACCATCGAAACGGGGCATTCTTCTGAGTCAATCTAGTCAATGGAGATGCAATAGAAAAGAATCCCTCCACAAATCGGCGATAATAGCCTACTAGGCCCAGAAAGCTCCTGATCTCCGTAGTTGAAGTAGGACGCGGCGAACTCTGAACTGCCTCAATCTTCTGCGGATCAACCTTGATACCCTCTCCGGATACCACATGCCCCAGAAATGCCACAAACTCTAACCAGAACTTGCACTTGGAGAACTTAGCATACAACTTCTGTTCCCACAAGTTCTGGAGCACAACTCTCAAATGCTGCTCATGCTCACCCAAGCTCCGTGAGTAAATCAAGATGTCATCAATAAAGACAATGACAAAGGAATCAATATACGGCCTGAATTCCCTATTCATCAAATCCATGAATGCTGCTGGGGCATTAGTCAAGCCAAATGACATCACTAGAAACTCGTAGTGGCCATATCTAGTACGAAATGCAGTCTTCAAAACATCTGAAGCCCGAATCTTCAACTGATGATAACCCGATCTCAAATCAATCTTAGAAAACACATGAGCACCCTGCAACTGGTCAAACAAATCATCGATGCACGGCAGAGGATACTTTTTCTTAATGGTAACCTTATTCAACTGGCGGTAATCAATACACATCCGCATAGACCCATCCTTCTTTTTCACAAATAGAACGGGAGCACCCCATGGCGATACACTCGGCCTGATGAACCCCTTAGCCAACAACTCCTCAAGCTGCTTCTTCAACCCGTTCAACTCCTTAGGAGCCATACGGTACGAGGAAATAGAAATAGGTTGAGTATCTGGAGCTAAATCAATGCAGAAATCAACGTCACGATCTGGAGGCATGCCTGGAAGGTCTGACAGAAATACATCCGCAAACTCTCGAACAACTGGCACTGAATCAATAGTCGGAGACTCGGCGGTGATGTCCCGCACATAAGCAAGGTAAGCCAAATAACCCTTCTCGACCATATGCCGAGCCTTCATGAAGGAAATGACTCGGCTGGATGCACTAACTGAAGAACCTCTCCACTCTAGCCTAGGCGACTCAGGAATAGCTAAAGTAACTGTCTTGGCATGGAAATCCAGTATGGCATGATGAGGAGATAGCCAATCCATGCCTAGAATAACCTCGAAATCAACCATGTCGAGCAATAACAGGTCTTCTCTGGTCTCAAGCCCACGGAAAGTAATCACACAAGACCGATAGACTCGGTCTACCACCACGGAATTGCCCACAGGAGTAGACACATATATAGAAGAACCCAAGGACTTACAAAGAACATTCAGGAAATGAGCAAATAGTTATGAAACATATGAATAGGTGGACCCTGGGTAAAATAATACTGAAGCCTCTCTACCACATACTGAGATAATACATGTGATCACGGCGTCTGAGGCCACTGCATCTGATCTGGCCGGAATGGCATAAAATCTGGCTGAGGCACCTAAAGATTGAACTCCCCCAGAGTGAACAGGAGCTAACTGACCTCCTCCTGACTGGACTCCCCCTCTAGGACGACCCCTGCCAACATGTCCTCCACCTCTAGGTGGCCGGACTGCTGGTGCTGAACTCATAGGCTAGTAACCCTGTTGTACTGCCTTGCCCTGATATATGGGACAATGCCTCATCATATGACCCGGCTCTCCACACTCGAAACAACTCCCAGGCACCATAGCCTGCTGCCCCGAAGAAGAAGAACCCAAAATAGCCGGGGAGCAATGTGAACCCTCTGGCATAGAACTGAAATAAGAACCAGAGGATCTCTGGCGACTGGAGTAACCACTGGGTGAACTCTGGATAGCTGGAGGACGATAGGAACGCTCTGGCATAGCGCTGAACTGAGGCCTTGCTGGAACACCTCTGGGAGGCGGTGGAGGTGTTGAATATGAAGGCATGTTGGGCTGGCCACCCCCAAACTGACCTCTTCCCCTGACTGGGGCACCCCTGAAATCTCCGGAGAACCTAGCCCTCTTGTCCTGCTCCCTGCTCCTCAACTGATATCCCTCAATCCGTCGAGCTATCTCGACCACAAGCTGGTAGGGAGTACCCATATGCACCTCTCAGGCCATGGTGGCCCTAATACCTGGATGTAATCCCGCTACAAACCTTTGCACTCTCTCACAATATGTAGGCAATATCATGAGTGCATGGCGGGACAGCTCTGAAAATCTGGCCTCATAATCTGTCACTGACATCTGCCCCTGCTCTAGCTGCTCAAACTAACGCCGCAGCTCTTCCCTTTCGGAGGGTGGAATATATCTGTCTAGAAATATCTGCATGAACTGATCCCAAGTGACAGGAGGAGAATTTGCTGGCCTACTGAGAATATAAGACTGCCACCACCTGCGAGCTCTGCCCTCTAACTTAAATGTGGTGAAATCCACTCCATGGGACTCCAAAATCCTCATGTTGTGCAGTCTGTCCCTGCACCTGGCAATAAAATCCTGGGCATCCTCGCCTCCCTCACCCCCGAAGAATAGGGGCACAACCGAGTCCATCTGTCTAACATCTTCTGCTGATCGCCCTATGCAACTGGTCTAGGCTCTGGTGCTGCTGCTACAGGCTGGACCCCAACCACGGGCAGTGTACCCGGGGTATGGTGTACTGCTGCTTCCTGTCCTGCGGCCTGTGCGGTAGGGGTCTGGACTCCCCCTCCTGCCTGAGAAGTGGAAGGATCTGCTGGAAATAAACCAGTCTGGGACATGGTGTCCATGAATCTCATCATACAGCCCATGACCTCCTGGAAGCCTAGCGCCGTCATGAAGTCCGTTGGGGCAGGAACTACTGGAGGCACCTCGTCCTGCTCCTCTATAATAGGGTCCTCTGGTGGTGCAACTGGAATAGCTCTGGGATGCCCTCGTCCCCTACCTCGGGCCGGTGCCCTCCCCCTGCCTCTACCACGACCTCGGGCGGCAAGGGTAGCGGCATCTCCCGGACCAAGAACATCGGATGCGCGCGTCCTCACCATCGTGAGAGAATAGAAGAATAAGTTTGAGTACATCATCGATTGCACGATAGAATATGAATAAAGAGAAGTTTCCTAACACCCTATAGCCTCCTGAAGATAAGTACACACGTCTCCGTACCGATCCGCAAGACTCTACTGGGTTTTCACGTGACTCGTGAGACTTATGTGAACCTAAAGCTCTGATACCACGTTATCACGACCTTTGTTAGAATTCTGGGCCGTGAAAGTTAGGCTCGGCACTTACTCAGTACATGGGGTTGGTTGTACTGATACTACACTCTGCACTCTTTTGTGCAGATCTAGGTACCGACCAGCAGTAGAGATACTTAGAGTGGCTATTCGTTTATTCGGAGATATGAGGTATATCTGCAGGCGTTGGCAGATCCTGGGAGTGTTCTCCTATTTTCATAACGTTGTTTTATTATATTCAGAACAGTTACATTATTTCTCTCAGTCCATTATTTGTAGTATTCTTTAGTAGTTCGTGAATTGTGACACCAGACCCTGGGGTAGTCTTAGAGTTATTTATATACTTAGTTCGTGGTTCGTTTTATTAAATTGGTTATTATTTTATATTTGGAGTATTTCGAAGGAAATCATTTAAATTAAGTTACTTTAAACTCATTTGTTTATGCTCAAGTAAATAATCAAAGGAAATTAGTTAATCGAATTCTAACATTGGCTTGCCTAGCAAGTATGGTGTTAGGTGCCATCACGATCCCTAAGGTTGGAAATTTGGGTCGTGACAAGTTGGTATCAGATCCCTAGGTTTCTTAGGTCTCACAATTCACGAACAAGCTTAGTAGAGTCTGAAGGATCGGTACGGAGACGTCTGTACTTATCTCTCAGAGGCTATTGAGTTAGGAAACAACTCCATTTTTATTTCTACTTTATCGTGCGATTTTATTCTACCCTTGATGATTGAACTTGTCTATTCTCGTCCTCTCACAAATCTCGACAACACGCAAAGCATCTACAACTAGACAAGAGATGAAGCCCCAATGACAGCTACGAATAGGGGAAGAGACAGAAGCAGAGCTCAGTCTAGAGCTCAAGCATCAACACCTATTGCAAAGTCTCAATTTAATCTAGACGCGGGGGTTCTAGCTTAGTCTGTACATGTTGGACTAGTTCAGATTCCGGAAGAATTTATAGCTACTCCAGTGTCGCAGGATGCACTAATCCGTTTATTGAGGTTGGACAAGTTATACCAAACAATTTCCACTCTATTTCAGTGGTATATACTTTTGAGGACCCACATGAATTGTTTGACCGCTGCTATAAAGTATTGCAGAACATGGGGATAAGTTGAAAGCAACGGGGTTGATTTATATGAGTTGTGAAGTTTAACATTGTGGATTGTTAGACATTGTGACCTATGACTTAGTGCCAAGTGGGGAAGCCCACTGTCAAGTGATAAATTGAGGGAGCCATGTGTTATATCGATTTTGGCCTGGAATGTATAAGGCCTGAGATTTTGCAAGAGATAAAGCTGGGACTTGCAGTATGTCCGCCTCCTTAATAACCCCATACCTCAGTACCCAAGGAGTTATATGAACAACTTTGAATCTATAGAAGGTCTACTCAGCGTGGAAATAACGGTTGCGGATTTTGGGGTGCTCCAGAGGGAGTACAGTGGTTAACAAGCTTCTAGACTATATGGTTCGTGCCAAGATTTATCTGTATAGAGCTCTACTTTGGTGATCATTGTGCATCAATAGGGATGAGAGTTACCCAAAAATAATAACGAAGAGTATATGAATAAATGGGGTAGCTCAGCTGTGTTGAGTCAACATAGTAAAAGAAAAAATTGGCCGCTGGTGTTTGTGACGAGCCTACGAGGAGAACGACCAGTCATTGCAACACCGACTATTTGACTCATTTCTCATAATGCTTTTGAAAGAGTTTGTTTCTCAGACTTTCCATAATGTGTGGCTCTTAGGGTTTGAACGGTTGCGTCAGGTCATATAATGGTGTCAGAATATGTCATCAAGTCTGGTAAGTTAGCTGTCATACTCCTACTTTGATTCATATAGCCAGAGAACAAGTTCACAGACTCAATAAAGGACTCAAATATGATTGTAAAATTTTTGACAACTCAGGGCATGTTGATACTTCATTTCGGCTAGTGGTAGAATTTTTCCTAGACTTGGGGAAGTCATATTTCATCAGAACACTCAGGCTACGTGCCCCATTGTAGTTATAACTCAACTTACATGACCAGCTAAGGGAAAAAAGGGTCGGAATGTCGAAAGTGGAGGTCAGATTCCTAGAGGTGGAGACCTAGCCTGTTCATATATTTTCAATGGTATGGTTGAGGTCGTTACATTTAATAGTGACATTACAAGAACAATCTCTAATTATTGTAAAGTTATAATTTCCTGAACTTAATTCGGTTATGCGTATTTAATAAAGTCCTCCTAAAATGCTCCACTCTCGGGTGCGCTTCGTAACTCTAAAATCTACTTATGTGAACACTGGTATTGAGAAATTCTATGGAGGTAGCCATGTCTATCATTACGTGTTGTAATTTTGTCAACGGAAAATATTTAAAAGAAGAAAAATGAAGGTTTCGAGTGGCACGATATGCATATTACTTGTGATTCAGAATTGAGGACGAGATCCTAGCGTTTTAATATGATTTGATATGGGTAAACCGGGCTTCGAGCCGCGGTGGAAGTTATGTAAGGATGAGATCCTTGTGGTGGAAATTCTTGTGTTTAAATTCTCCCTTGTGAATTAAAATTTTACTATAGTACTGGTAGGGAGTCATGCATGTTAGGGTTATTCAAAAACATTTCTGTGTAATAATAATAATAATAATAATAATAATAATAATAATAATAATAATAATAATAATAATAATAATAATAATAATAATAATAATAATAATAATAATAATAATAATAATAATAATAATAATAATAATAATAATAATAATAATAATAATAATAATAATAATAATAATAATAATAATAATAATAATAATAATAATAATAATAATAATAATAATAATAATAATAATAATAATAATAATAATAATAATAATAATAATAATAATAATAATAATAATAATAATAATAATAATAATTAATTAATTAATTAATTAATTCTGTGCATAATTTTCCAAATTTGTGTTATAATTATTGAGCTTTGACCTCCGAGTTATGTGCGGCCGTGTGGCGTTAAATGAGACACGTTAAATCGGGTATATAATTATGAGGACTTCATGAATCGCATTTCGTTATCAGTGTTGTGAAGGTTTGAAAGGAGATTTTTCTTTGATTGATGTGAAGCAATTTGATGATTCTGTAAGTGACTATGAACAACTATTAAGAACATATTGAGCCGAAAGGATGTTCCATACGAATGGTCAGGCGAGTGTGGGTTGAACTTTCAGAAACTTAGTATTTGCAGTTTAACTGTTTTATGATTGTTGAGGTTTACGTGGTTGTTTGGTTTCAATTGATTGTTGCCAACTGTTGTGTCAAGTGCATTAAAAGTGTTGGTTGTTCTCTTGATTTTATCATGGTACATAAAGACTGAGCTGGGTTGACAGCATTACAGTATTTACATATATTTTTGGTCGGTTTTATAGTGAAATGATATTGGTTAAAGCTTACGAACTATAGGGTTTTCTGTTTGAAATTTTGGAAATAAAAGTATTATGAAAGACTTGGCCTGAAATGTGAAATTTATGAATAAATTTATATGATATGTCTGGTGGGAGCGGGTTGCACGTCGCAACAAGGAGTGATAAGGGTCGACAGGTGGGATCGGGTTGCACGCCGAAACAGGAGTAATAAGGGTGATATATTTAGGGAGGAACAATAAGGGTGGACAGGTGGGAGCGGGTTGCGTGCCGCAACAAGGAGCGATAAGGGAGGAAATTTATATTTTTTTTTACTGATTTTCAAAGAAAAACAAAGATTTGAAAACTTACTATTTTATATTACTACTTTGCCCATTTGGCATTACTTTTATTTAAAGTTAAAGTTTGGAAACTTGGAAATTATTTGAGAGTTGATTATAGCTGAGGCCTGGAAAAGGCGACTGAGTTATTTTATTGTTCTTGCAGTACTTAATTATTTGTTTACAATTCCTTATTGCTTTATACTTATTGTCTCAGTTATATTTTTTTTTTCTTATTCGTGTAGAATTGTTTTATTGTGTTATTGTATATATTATTGTCACAGGTTATATGTTGTTAATGTCCCGCCTTAGCCTTGTCACTACTTCGTCGAGGTTAGGCTCGGCACTTACTCAGTACATATGGTCGGTTGTACTGATACTGCTCTTTTGTGCAGATCCAGGTACCGACCAGCAGTAGAGATACTTCGAGCGGCTATTCGTTTATTCGGAGATACGAGGTATATCTGCCGGTGTTCGCAGATTCTGAGAGTCTTCTCCTATTTTTATAATGCTGTTTTATTATATTCAGAACAATTACATTATTTCTTTTAGCCCATTATTTGCAGTATTCTGTAGTAGTTCGTGAATTGTGACACTAGACCCTGGGTAGTCTTAGAGTTATTTATATACTTAGTTCGTAGGAATACTTACAACCCAAATTGGAGGAATCATCCTAACTTCTCATGGGGCGGAAATCAACAGAATCAGAATCAGTATAAGCCCCAAGGAAATTTCAATCAGCCTCAGAAGCCACCCCAACAAACAGAAGAGAGTACGAATGACTTGCTGAAGAAGTTGTTGCTTGACAATCAACAGCTCAGGACTGATTTTAGAAATCTTGAGGGGCAAATGGATCAGTTAGCAGCAAATCAAAATACTAGACCTGTTGGAGCTCTCTCGAGTGATACTGAGCCTAATCCTAAGGCTTAAGTCAATGCGGTCACCTTGAAAAATGGAAGAGAATTAGAAGAAGTTCTAGATAAAAAGAAGTATACACCTAGACATGAAGGAGAATTAGTTCCTGAGCCCGTTGAGGAGAAAAAGAAAGAAAAGCCAGAAATAGTGACAAGGCCACCACCTTCGTTTCCACAAAGACTTCAAAAGCAAAAAGATGATGCTATGTACAAGAAATTCTTAGATATTTTGAGCCAAGTGCATGTGAATTTGCCGTTGGTGGAAATCTTACAAGAAGTGCCTAAGTATGCAAGGTATATTAGGGATATTGTGGCAAACAAGCGAAGACATACAGAGTTTGAAACAGTTGCACTTACTGAGGAGTGCAGTGCTGGAGTTCAGAGTAAACTTCCTCGTAAGTTGAAGGATCCAGGGTTTCACAATTCCTTTGTCTCTTGGAAAACAAGAAGTTGGTAGAGCCCTGTGTGATTTAGGGGCTAGTATAAATTTGGTGCCATCCTCTTTGTTCAAGAAACTCGGATTGGGGGTGCTTAAACCTACTACAATCACTTTGCAGTTGGCTGATAGATCACTAGTTATGCCTAAAGGAATTATTGAGGATGTGTTAGTTCGAGTGGGAAAGTTTATTCTTCCTGCTGATTTTATTGTTCTTGATTACGAGGCAGATGAGGAAGTACCTATTATTTTGGGACGACCATTATTAGCTACTGGTGGAGCACTTATTTATGTTAGGGAAGGGAAGTTGAAGATGAGAGTTGGCGATGAGGAAATCACTTTTAATGTGTACAAAGAACTTAATCTCCCTAAGCATTATGAGGACTTGTGCATGATTACTGTAGTAGAACTGAAAGGGATAGAGCAGAGTGCTTTTGTGAATTGTAGTGATTCGGATGGGACAATTGAGTTGGAGGAGATGGTGTTACAAGCTGAGTGTGTAAGGATGATTGAGAAAAGAGCCAGAGATGAAAAAGGAGACCTTCTGAGAGCGTGTAAAAAGACTAGGCTTAATGGGAGAAAGAAGAAGGGAAAGCGCCCAGCCTGAACAGAGTAGCAGTGTCGTGCCGCGACGTTAAATCAGGCGCTTGTTGGGAGGCAACACAACTGTATTGTTTTCTTTTATTTTGTTTTTATTTTATTTTTATTATCTTGTAGTATTTATTTTTGTTTTGTAGGACTATGATCATAGGAAACAAAGCCAATGGAAGAATGCACAAGTGAGCTAGATGGTTGGAAATAAGTGTGGGGTGCCCGCACAAAAGACCATCCGTGGGAGAAGTCTGAGTACCCCGTGAGCTACTGGTGCTTCGGCCTTTGGCCTTTCAGGGAGCATTTCTTTTCACCCTACTTTGCTTTTTAATTTGTATATGCATCGGGGACTATGCATGCTTTAAGTGTGGGGTGGGAAGTATGCTACTTATGATATTGTTGTATAATATGTATAATTGGTTTTTAAATTTTTTAGTATTAATTAGTTTTGTTTAGTTAGTTAGTTGTTGTTTTTAAACTTTAGTTTCAGTTTTTTTAGTTTTATCTAGTTAGTTAGTTTTAGTTAGTTATTTAAATATATATATATATATATATATATATATAAAGCTCGGACTTCTCCTGTCACGTCCCGAAATCCCAAAACCACATTAATCAAACTTAAGAACTTTGAAATTTTAGAATTCACTTCAATGCGTCAAACCGGCCTAAACTACTCGGAATGACTTCAAATTTTGCGGACAAGTTATAAATGACACAACGGAACTACTCCCCGTCTCAAAATTTCATTCGGACCTCGGGAACATAAAATCACCTTTCAAGCCAAATTTCAACTTCTTTAAAAACCTCAAAACTTCATTAACTCAAATTTTTCCTCATTTGGATCCGAAACCAATCAAATCAAGTCCGTTTTACACCAAATTTCACAAATAGGACAAATGACACATAATAAATCTATCCCGGGCTCCGGAACCGTAATACGGTTTTCACATAATTATTAATTTTTAAATTCCTTGATTATTTTCAGAAAACAATTTTCTTTAAAAATTCATTTCTCGGGCTTGGGACCTCGGAATTCGATTCCAGGCATACGCCCAAGTCCCATATTTCCCTACGGACCCTTCGGGACCGTCATATCATGGGTCGGGGTCCGTTTACCAAAAATATTGACCAAAGTCATCTTTATTCAATTATCCAATTCAAAAATCCCATTTTTATCAAATTTTCACATGGAAGCTTCCTGGCTACCTGCCCGGCTGCGCACGCATCTCGAGGTGAGATCAACGGAGGCTTTCGGAGCCTCGGAACACAGATATAGCTGAAATTACTTAGGGTGACCATTTGGGTCATCACAATCTCCACCANTCCCACTGAACACGGACCGAAGGATAACTCTTCGACCTCAACTGGCAAACCTGCCTATCTAATATGGCTACTGGCTCCTCCTCATAAGTCAGATCCTTGTTCAATTGGACACAGCTAAAGTCAAGAACATGAGATGGATATGCAATATACCTCCGGAGCATAGATACGTGAAGCACTGGATGCACTGCTGATAAATGCGGTGGCAAGGCAAGTCTGTAGGCCACCTCTCTTACCTT
>ML267514.1:13465-34820 GCA_005239495.1 Nicotiana undulata
AGCAACCATAGCCTTTGTAGTAGTTTTCTTGGGTTGGACCAGTTCCTTCTTCCTGTTCTTTCTTTCATATCTCTCCTTCCTCCATTCTACTTCCCACTGGGGGCAGTTCTTGATGAGATGATCAGTTATTTCACACTTGTAGCATCCCTCATTAGCTGGCCTTTCAGGAGCCTTTGCCTTTTTGATGTTTCCCCCTCTAGAGATGCCTTTCTTCCTCATGAGAAAGTTTCTTAATTCTTTGGTGATCATGACCATCTCATCATTCTCCAGATCTGCTCCATCTGTGATCCTTAGTGCTAGAATTCTTTCTTTCTTTGGGACATCCATTTTCATGGTCTGCCTTCTGAGTTCATAAGCAGTAAGGTTGCCAATCAACTCATCTAGTCTAAGGGTTGCCATATTTTTGGATTCCTGAATGGCAGTTATCTTGCTTTCCCAGGAGATAGGTAGAACCCTGGTCAAGATCTTCTCAACGTTGTCTTCTTCAAGGATGACTCTTCCAAGAGACTTGAGTTCATTAGTTAAGGTTGTGAACCTTGCGTACATCTCCTAAATTGTTTCACCTTCCTTCATAGTGAAGTTTTCATACTGAGAGTATAGCAACGTGCCTCTAGACCTCTTCACTTGAGTTGTTCCTTCATGTGCCACTTGTAGAGTATCCCAGATTTCCTTGGCAGTGGTACAACTTTGGATTCTGCTGTATTCATCTTAGCATAGTCCACACACTAGCCACTTCTTAGCCTTGGCATTCTTCTCCCATTTCTTCAGATCCTCAGCCGTGCAGTCAGCCCTAGTTTTAGGCACATCTACTCCTTCAACAGTTTTCTTCATTGTTGCAAGTGGTCCATNCCCCTTGAAGAGTGGTGGCCTTGCAGTTGATTGTCCTTCCCAGTTCCCAGGTGGTGCACTCATCTTGATCTTTTCCTAGGTGTTAGCCTCTTCAAGGATAACCTGCTCTGATACCAATTGTTGTTTTAGACTTCAATACTACACAATATTATAAGTTAATTGTGCAGTACCCAATTTTTGAGTGTTGTCTAATAAGAAGAACCTGGCTCTTCTTAATGTACTACTTACTACAGTTTGCGGAATAATTAAGTAGTAATAGTAAAGACACATGGATTTTTACGTGGAAAACACCTGGCTCAAAAGATGAAAAAACCACGACCTACTCTTCAGTAGGATTTTCTCAAACTCTTCACTAAACACTGAGCCAAAACAGACTTACAATATAAACTCTTTTGTAATCCTAGGACTAATTCTAATCTTCTTTGTATCAACTATCCTCTAGCTAATTTCTACAGAATTCAAGCTAACTTTAATTTGATCAATTTGTACCTATTACAATTTGCTTCTAATAAAGCTGATAAGATACAATATTTAAACTCCTACTACAATCAACTAGACTCGATATACAGACAATGAAACTGTTCCTTCTAGTTGAACTGTAGCCTTTGTATCGCACAACAATTCTGCTTGCAAAACCTCTGGGACTTATGCTTCAGAACTTGATTCACTTTTTTACTTGTGCGTCTCTTCTTTCATCGGTAATACTTTGATTATTTATAGAGTTTGTTTGTTGAGTCCATGATACAATTCTGATCCAACTCTTCCTTGGTAGACAAGTTTGATTGTAACTCAACTTCCTTCCTCTATTCCTGTCCTAGCTGAAATCAACTTCTGTCTTTTCTATCAATTTGCAACCTTTTCGTATTAGGAGACATTCTCTTAGTCCTTTGATATTTAGTAAACACTAATATCTCCTAGATTTGTACGATTCGCGATCCAACTGCTTCATATAGAAGTGTGTGCTATGATGGACCTGGTTTTCAACTGGACACATGTTGTCAATCTTCAAAACCCATTCAGTTATATGAGCCAACACACGTGAACCTCAACAATCACGAAATAGTTAAACTGCACTTCTCACAACTTTCACAATATTATCAAAAATGAAACCAACATGAATATATAAATATATTTCCAAAAATAGGGTCAAACTGCTCAACCTTTCTGTACCACAAGGGAACCAAACACGCAACCAATACTCTTCCAAAATATACAAATAATATTTAACAGCAATGTAATAAGGCCTAGTAGTCATAGAAACAATAATGAACATTGAACAATTAAGACAAAAGTCAATTAAATTGGAAACGGGGAAGGGATCATGTTTAACAGACAATTTGGTGGTGCATAGATACTCGTCACCTCACCTATACACCACACACATGCAATTCACATAGCAAATAAGTGGGGATTCCTATTCCCTCAAGTCAAGGTTAGACGAAACACTTACCTCAATTTCGTAGGCCACTCACTGCTCAATTACAACTTTTCCTTTTGAATCTTGCTCTACTTGCTTGAATCTAATCATAATTAGCTCAATATCATCAATTAATGTTAAAGGAACTAACTTTATTGAAAATCATAATTTTTCCTAAGTTTTCTAAAAAAAAGTAAAAACCCGACCCCGGCCCCGCTTGTCCTAAACTTGGGGTTCGGACCAAATTACGTTTATCCATTTACCCACGAACCCAAATATACAATTAGTTTTGAAATACGACCTCAATTTGAGGTAAAGATTCTATTTTTACAAAATTCTCTAATTCTACCCAAACCCTCAATTTTTACTACGAAAATTCTTAGTTTTTTTATTTAAAAATGATGAAAAACAATGAGTAATTGAAAGAGTAAAGTTTAGAATTGATTACCTATGACTTTGTAATGATATTTGGTAAAGAAATTCGTTCCTAGGGCTGTGGGATTCGAAAATTTGAAGAAGAAGAAGTTTGCATGTTTTATATATATTTTTCTGCTAGCTATTCTGCTTCGTTTCTCGTGTCAAATAATCTTGAAACTCGATTTTTATGTCTCCAATGGATTCTTTGTGACATTATAGTCAAGTTAGGCTTTTGAATCACTCAATTTAACCTTATAATGAAGGAGATATGCAGGTTTTAATATTTGCAAATAGTGCATTTTTAATACGTCGTCAGTGGCAATTTCATAATTAACCTGAAAAATCTGGCAACCTTAGTAAAATGACCATAAAATCCTCATACTATGTCCAATTTGATGATTCTTTTTGCTACGGGTCCGTAATAACAATACGGATCTAATACTTCATTCAAAACAGAAATTGGATCGCATTTGTTCAATATGATATCATTTATGCTTGAAGAAATGGAGTCGAAGCATAAGAAAGAACGAGTGCAACACAACCCAAACCTATTTGAAACTCACCCGATCCCTCGAGGCTCTAAACAAAACATGCACGCAAGTATAAAAGCATCATACGGACTTGCTCGTGCTATCAAATCATGAAAAAAAACATGTAAAATTATGAATTAAGCCTCAAAACACATTATTTTTTTTCAAGAACACTTAAAGTTCAGTATTTATCAACCGGACGTCCGAATCACTTCAAATAAATTCCGATTCTCACCAAATTTTGCAGACAAGGGTTAAATATCATAACAAACCTGTATCGAGCTCTGGAACCAAAATACGTGCCCGATACCAACGGTTTCAAACGTTAATTCATTTCTTTATTTGATTAATAATTCAGCAAAATAGATTCTTTCAAAAATTGATTTTAAGGCTTGGGACCTCATAATTCAATTCCGGGCATACGCCCAAGTCCCATATTTTATTGTGGACCTCCCGAGATTGTCGAAACACAAATCCGAGTCCGTTTACTCAAAATATTGACTCAAGTCAACTAAAACCAAATTTTTTAATTCTAAAAATTATTATTTCTTATATTTTCACATAAAAGCTTTCTGGTTTCATGCTTGGACTGCGCATGCAAATAGAGGTAGTTAAAATTAATCTTTTTATGGCTAATAAGCCTAGAACGGAGTCTAAATTCATAAAATATCCCCTTGGGTCATCACAGTAATGAAAGTCGTTTTCTCAGCGTCTTCCTTGTCTATCTAAATCTGATGGTAACCAGCGAAACAATCAACAAATGACTAGAGTTCATGTTTGGCACAATTGTCAATTAGGATGTGTATGTTTGGAAGAGGCAAATCATCCTTTGGACTGGCTCGGTTGAGATCCCGGTAATCGACACAAACTCTAACCTTTCCATCATTCTTCGGTACTGGCACGATGTTGGCTAACAATGTTGGGTATTTAACCACCCTGAGGACTTTGGCATTGATTTTTTTAGTGACCTCCTCCTTGATATTCAGACTCATGTCAGGCTTGAATTTTCAGAGCTTCTGCTTCACTGGTGGGCACATTGGATTCGTTGGCAATTCGTAAGCCATGATGGATGTACTTAGTCCGGTCATGTCATCGTACGACCATGCAAATATGTCCTCATATTCCTTCAAGAATTGTGTGTACTCTTCTTTCTATGACGGTGACAAGTGGATGTTGATGCGAGTATCTTTGACAATCTCTAAATCTCCTCGGTTGATTACTTCAGTTTCGTCCAGATTGGACTTAGTCTTGTTCTCAAAGTCTTTGACCTCTCTGACAATTTCCTCGGGTATGATATCTTCTTCTTCCGAATCACTATCCTTTTGTTGCGTTGCCTCATTGCATGTCACAGTCATTGGTTCATCAAGACAGGAAATAGTAATGATGTATAGATAAAAGTATGAGAGAAAAAAGATAATAATAAATACTGATTCATTGAAACATAAAAGATATTTTCGATAATTTAAACAAATGTTTTTGGAACATCGGGGATTTTATTTTAAAAAAATAGAAATGCGAAAAGGAAATCATTTGAAAATGAAATAGACAATTCTTGTTCAACCTTGCTACCCCGGGACTCGTCGGGCCTTAGATGTTCTGACAGTCTAGTTTCTGAGGAATGATCCCTTGCTCACGGCTTGGATGGTAGGGCCTTCCTCCTCCTCCTCCTCAACAATGACACAATAGTCCATATCTTCGTCCTCCAGGAATAGATTTTTCAAAGTTGCTAACTGTTCCTCCTCCTCTGATCCCCATATAAAGTCGGCTTGCTGGAAAGTCTGTTCCAAATACGGTATGGGTTTCTCCAATGGATAGTAAGGACTGCGCCATGGTGGAGACCAGTCGCTGTACTCTTTCCAAGTGTACTGATATCCCAAGGCAAAGGTAGTGTCGTGGCGCTTCAACTGTATCGGCTTTGAAATGCCCTGAAGATTCTTGCCGAGACCTTTGTCGGGTTCGTATCCGCTCCAATTTAGTATGCTTTCAATCTTACCACTCCACCACTTGTCCTTGTCTATTGCATTGACCCACTCGATCTTACCACTCCTTCCCTACCATGTTGGCCATTTCCCTACTGGTAATGTTATTGGGCACATACGCTTTGTTTAACACTTTCATCAAAGCATTTCTGTGTGCTTCCGAGTTCTGCAGCAAAGATAAGATGGATATCTAGGCTGGAGTTTTGTTCAGTTGATCTATGACTGAGTATTCCTTGGCTTGTACCTTCCTCCAGAGATCATCTGGGCCTGTTTCAATGACGTGCAGTATGTTGGAAGTCTGTTTGCTAGACTCTCCCAAGTGTTCAGGTGTATAGACCATGTCGGTCATGGTCATCCCCAGTGCAGCACCAACTTCTTCTATCTTGGTCTTACCTTTCCTTCTTGCTTCGGCTACGTAATCCCAAGGTACAACCTTATTGCCAAAAGGCATCTTGGTGGATATCGTCATTGTAATTGGCGTTGCTACCTTACTTCAAATAGAGTTGGTACCCTGGCAGGTGGCATTATTTTGGCCTCGAATGGCACATGCGTGTCTGCAGGTGGTGCCACTTCAAACTCAAACGGACGGTTGGGTTACCTCAATATATCCTGACGGCTGAATCTATACTATAATGGGATTTAGTGTAACTGCTAGCTTCTTGGGATCGTCGCCTTCTTTGATCAACCCGATCGACCCTTCTGGGTTCCATTCTTCCTCTATTTCTATCACATTGATGCCTCCACCCCTGTGGTCTGGGAGCGGGTTATTGCGGACATTGGGAGTAGCCTCCTTTGCCTGGATGATTTTATTATCAATTAGAGATTGTATTTTATCCTTCAACGAGCGCCATTCATCAATAGTATGTCCCTTCATGCCGTAATGGTATGCACATGATTTGTTTGGATTGACCCACTGGGATGAAATTTCAGGGGTCACAGCAGGGATGGACGTGACGCAACCAGCAACTTTTAGCCTTTCATACAGCTGGTCAATGGACTCGGCAATGGTAGTATATTATTTGGGTGGCCTGCGGTCAAAATTGGGTCGAGGCCTTGCGAAAATGTGGCGAGCTGGAAGTGATTGGAAGTGAGACGATTGGCAGTTGTAAGTGTGATAGACAGTGGCTAGCTGGGAATATCTGGGAGATGTGGGTTGATAAGTAGGTGGAGGTGACAGTTGATATTTTGGTGGAGATGACGGTTGATATGTTGGTGGAGGTGCTGGCTGATATGTGGGCGGGGTTGCTTGGTATGCAAGTGGAGAGGTCTGATACATTAGTGGAGATTTGGGTCCCTGTGCAACCATTACCGTTCCTGCGTCCTTCTTCTTAGATATTCCCCCGGACTGCAGTGCTTTATTGGTGGCTTGCGGTGACTCAAAATTAGTGACCATTCCACTCTTGATACCTTCTTCAATTCTTTCCCCAAGCTTGATGATGTCAGATAACTTGTGATTTTTAATCACCATCAGTCTCTCATAATATTGCGGGTCTTGTGCCCTGACGAAGAATTTGTTCATTTGCTCTTCGTCTAGCGTAGGCCTTACCTTGGAAGCTTCAGACCTCCAACGAGTGGCATACTCGTGAAAAGTTTCAGTGGACTTTTTCTTGAGGTTCTGGATGTAAAACACGTCTGGTGCATTTTCCGTGTTGAACCTGAATCGGTCCATGAAATATGATGCCATCCTTACCCATTTGGACCACTTCTTAGGGTCCTGGCTAATGTACCAAGACAAAGCATCCTCTGTGAGGCTCCTCATGAACAGTTTCATTCGAATCTTCTCGTCTCTTCCAACTCCTACCAATTTGTCATAATAGGTCATCAGATGGACCCTGGGGTCACCAGTACCGTCGAACATCTCAAACTTGGGAGGTTTGTAACCCTCCGGTAGTTCCACATCAGGCTGTATGCAGAGATATTCATAATTCAATCCTTCAACTCCTTTACCTCCTTCCACGCCTTAAACTCAGCTAGTCAATTTCTTGAGATCTTCGGTCAAATTCTTGATAAGCATATACTTCTCATTGGATTCAGGTGTGTAAGAAATCGGTTGGGTGGAGTGAGTGTATAGTCTCCACGTATATGGGGTTATTCTGATGGCCTGGTGCCTGAGCATAAAAGTGATTGTTGGTGGAATTTTGTGGTTCAGGAATGATTGGTGGGGTGTTTCTCGGAGTGTGACAAGTGTTTTGTTGGTATTGTGGTGGAATTGTTTGATTTATAGGTAGAGTTATATAGTGGTGAGTTGTAGGAGGATTCTATTTGTTGGGGGTATTCTGGGGTTGTGCGAGGTTTTGAGTGTTCGGGTGGCTGCCATCCGGAACACTAAGTGAGAAGGACAAGTTCGCTAGGTTTCGAACACGTTCAAGTTTCCCTTGCAGTTTCGCCTTTGTTCAAGTTGCGACATAGCATCATTCTGGACCTGAGTGCCTTGACTGTCAGAAGCTTCTATACGTCAACTGGTTTCGTGTTCTCTTTCCTGATATTACTCAAATCTTCCATCTTGCCTTTGCCTTTGCCTTTAGGTGGACTAGGAGGAGGAAAAGGTGGAGGGCCCCTGGATCTTGTATGGTATGCTGATGATGCCAGAATGCACAAACCAACCTTTGGGGAAGGGGAATAATAAAAAAATAAAAAAAAAGGTTGCCAAGTCAGTGAGGATAATGAGAAAATATTTGCAGTATTTAAACACATATTGCAGGAATGTAAATGCGCATCCTAATTTGGGGAGCCTCGTTGTGCCCGAGGTAGGCATACCGACAAGTTGATTTGGAGAACTTAGATTCCAAAATGCCTCGTTTCATTAATATAAATAGATGAATCCCAAAAATGATACTAAAATAACAAATAGGAAATAAGCCACTAATTACACTTGGACTTATTACATTGATGAAAGCAAAAAAGGTAAATCTAGCCTATTTGGTCCTAGAAGGACCTTCCCCATATTTGATATTCTTGATTCCATCGAACAAATTTCCTAGCTCGTGCAGTTCCAGCAGCTGGTACGCTCTAGCTAGGTGTCCTCCTTCATTCCCCTCGGCGTTCTGGCAATCCTCGACCCTTTTGATGATTTTGCCTTCCAGCTCCACTATACCTCACTCCAAGTATTTCAGGTTCCTGTTGGAAAGGATAGCCATCTCTTTCCACTCTTCGATCAGCCTCTTGTTTGTCTTATGTATTTCACGATGTTCATTCTCGGAATCATGAACCCTTTTGCGCAGCCGATTATACTTGACCTGAGCCTCAGCATTCTCGTCTATGATTATGTTGCCTCGGCTGATTCCCGGCCTCACTAACCCGTCCAAGTCATCTTCCAACCATGCCAGATAGAAAGACGCATACCCTGCATGGTACCTTTCTGGTTCAATAGTATTCTTCTCCATGATGATTTTGCAATGCCACATGTGTTGGGCTTGGCACTTGTAGGGGACGTCGTAGTCCTGAAAATCCGCTCTGAAGTGACTCATCTTATCAACCCTTGGCACAACTTGCTTTCTGTCTGCTTGCCTCATTATTCAGAGAGGAACATAGGGGTAGATACCTCTAAACCCGATCAGCACTAAGTGTGGTGCATACCTTGACCTGATGATAAACTCGTCCGTCGGGAACTATTCGAATATCCATTGCACTTGTTCCTCGGTCAGATTGTCAAAGAATTCCACCCACTATTTTGCAGTTTCCGACTGAGAAAATAGGTCCGGAATTTAGGTCATCCGCTTGGGGTATAATGGAAAGCAATGTGGGCATTCCAAGCCCTTCACGGAAGTTCTTGGCGGTATTAGCCCCTTTGAAGATGTTCTAAGAGCCACAACTGCAGCAACAGGTGACAACCCTCAAAAAGTTTAACCCCTCTTTGACAAAAATCCAAGGCTCAGTAAATGGCAGCTATGATCATAGGGACAATGCTGAAGATTTGCCCGTCGATCCCTTCCATCAAGGCCCTGGCTACCATGGCTAGTGAGTATGAATCCCCTACCTCTTTGTAGGGAACACTAAAAACCCCAAAAAGCATACAATAAATATGAATACCCTGCAGTGGATGTGACCCAGAGATGTGATGATAAATTTGTCGTGATAGGTACGGAATGATTTGTTGTGACCTTATCTTTCATACAAGTATTCAAAGGGTATGTAGGATTGTTTCAAACACTCTAGTTCAGCATTTTTCTTCAATCCCATCATTTTCAGAAAACCTTTTCCCGTGCGGTTCTCAGGTACCAACAACCCAGGGCTTTCCCAAGCTAGCCCAGCAAGTCCTCCTATTTCCTCTAATCAATATTCCCAAAGCGGAATACAGCTCTTTCACTATCCCAAAAAAAAGTAGCGGCCTCAATCAGCATATTGTTCGGTTGGATTTCCAGAAGAGACGGTAAATTACCCAGATGCTTCTTCACGTGTTTCTTATCACTTAAAGGAAGGTCTTCCCACTAGTCTAGGAGCATTGGTGGGATATTGCTGACCATACCGAACCTGGGGACTTCGTGCCTTATTTTTTGCAAGACAAAAATGGTTAGGCCATTTTCCCCCACCACACTCGACTTTTTATACACTTATTATTAGCACATTGGCATTTAGTTCTCCAAATTAATGCACAAAACATGATTGCATCCGTTGGGATTATGAAAAAACCCGGTGGACTTTTTTTTGGATAAGGCTTGTCTTAAAGGGTTATTGTGCGGACGACAAATTAATCCGGCTAGGTTTGACCATGATGCATGCACAATATAACAAGAGTAAGGTTTCTATGGGAGTCTAGACTGGTACCCTCGAGCGGAAAACTCGAGGGGAAAAGGCTCGGAACCATCTACTGCACCGCTGATCGACTAATTTTACCGCAAATAAGCCTTTTCAAATTTAGGGGTGATATAAATTGGAAGAGCGCAACCACTCATCAAGCATTGCTATAGGATTTGTATAGGCACGAGTGGAGTATGATGTTGAGCATGATTATGAAGCAATAAATAAGCAATAAACAACATGTTGTCATGTATTTTCACATTATGAAAGTGATAAATACAGCAGTTTTAATTAAAAGCAATTACAGAGGAAAACAAAGAAACATGTCTGTTTCATTTTGGAAAAATAAATACTTGAAAAGAAATAAACAAGTTAATTCCACATAAGGGAAAGGGAAAGGGTGCAGGTATTAACAAAGTAAGGCACATTTAGACAAATTCACAAAGAGGTTTTGTTATGGTAAAAGCCTAGATTCCCCAGCAGAGTCGCCAGTGCCTATGAATTAGTTCCAAGAAAGTGGCCGTTCACGTCAGGAATAGAAGCCGTTAAGCATGTACTTTCTTTTCCTTTTTTTCGTCGAGATTGGGTTGATGTTTGGTGTACCGCTTGTGACTCCTATTCTTTCGTTCATTTTCGCCACCAAAGCATAGCCGCCATAATAAGAAGCAGGCGAAGCAGCTAGAAGTACTCGCTTCATGCCCTTGAATTATTATTCACGAATGAATTGGGAAAGCCAACAGAAAGATTCGATTCTGACTTCGTAGAGCCGGTGCTGCAGTTGCCTGTGACCTTAGTCCCGTACCGGCTGTCGGTCTATCTCATATTCGCAGAAGAAGGAACTTGCTTAATGCCGAAAGTGTAATTAAGTAGGCGTCGTTTTCGGCTGCTCGTTTCGTATCTTGAAGAAAGAGTAGGCTTAAGTAATTTAATAGGGGTCAGATCACTTCTCAACCCTAAGCTAAGTCTTCCTCAATGACCGATCACTTGTCAGCATATTCCGGTAAAGACTTAAAGGCAAGACAGTCCTATATTGACAAGGACGAGCTTATTCACGAAGAAAGCTTCGCGCCCAACTGCTTGTATATCGATCGGAAAGAAGCATATGCAAATGCTATCATTGGTTCTTCCTTCCTATCCCATCGACGCCCCACATAGAACCCAACCTTTTCAAGTAGGGCCTGAAAGAAATCAATTGAACCAATTTTCAGAGAAAGAAGATAAAAAAAGAAAATTATAGTGGCTAGGAAAGCTCCAGAGATTCTATGGGAAATTGAAAACGTCGAAGTAAGTTGTGGCTTATAAATAGGAAGATGAGGAGAAAAGGGGCGAAGGATATTCATGATATTTGGAAAGATTTATGTTCATTCTCTCTGCTCGCAGAGCGGTATACCGAAAAAAAGAAGTGACTACCTTACTTAAGCAATTCTTCTTATTCTTATTCTTCTCAAACAAGGGCTTCCTATACTGTACTAAACAGAATCAGTGGACATAGAGCATGTCCCCCTCCTGACGTTCCCCTAGCGGGGGAACTATCAATAGCGATTGTTGCTCCTTATGCTTGGTTCCGCTCAACTCTCCCTTCAGAGATACCCTTTCCTGAAAGAGGAAGAGACACGCAATGGAGACGGCGAGAACTTACGACAAGGTTCAACCTTGAAAGGAATAAGGCGGAAGTAGAGTATGAAGAGTTGTCACAAAAGAGAAGGAATGGGTGAAAACCTGCTTGGCTTTGGTTTGGGTAAGGCGTATATTGAGGCATTACATGTTGTCTTACCTAGTACATTTAATAGCTTCCCTTGCCCAACATTTAGTTTAGACGCGACTCGAATGCCTTTATGCTATAGGTTGTGAGGTCGTTATTCCCCACCTTTCTTACCTTGTTTTTTGGGCTTAAAATTCTATTACTCATAAGCCCTCCGTATCTAAAGATAGATGGCTAAAGGGCGGGTTCCGCAGTTAACTAAGAAGGCGATCGATTGGCTTGGAGAGGAAAGGAAACCCGGGACTGAAAACAACGCTTGTTTGAAGCCATATAAGGCTTTCTTCAACCGGCAAGGGAAGTCTGACAGGGCTTTAAGAGATAGGGACGTAAGCGCAGCGGTAAGAAAAAGTCACTCAGTGAATCGGTGGATCACACGCTTGGAAACAGGGACAGGAGCATGCCTAACTCTTTAGAAAGTATACAAGTGTTGAAAGAGTGGAGTCTGGGACAACGGTAAACGTGAGGAATGGCACCTCCTCCCTACTTAAGAAGTTCGCAAGCAGGGGACATGCAGAACACCTACCTTTCCAACTAAGTCCAAGGAGAGGACCCATTAATTGACGATGCGTTCCATCGTCAACAAGCGGTGGTCGATAAGGCCCCTTTCCCTAAGTATCTTGGGAAGCGAAGAGGAAAGGTTTGAAACTCATTCGGTAATCCTCTCCTGAAGGTAGGCATTTCCCCAAGGCACTGATATGATGACTCTCTCAATTACACGTGTTTTAGGGAGTTGAACGTCTTATTCTTATGAGTGGCCTATGTGAATATAAGCCAGGAGCAAGGATTCCGGAAAGTCAAATTCTATATTGCAAGTGCANGCTAGTTGGCAGCTCCGCATCGTGAACTGCATCGAAAAGGGCATCCGATCTCTCTTTTATGGGTTGTTTCCCTCGTATCTGACCTATCCGAGTTATCCCTCCCAAGAGGACAAAGAGTTGGATCATCTGATCTTGAAATAGGTCATCCCGGCTATCCTCATTTTTTATCTGTTCATTTCGTCAGGTATCTGAATCATACTACTAGTCACAAACAAGCCATTCCCTTATGGGCTACGAGTGAAATACCCTCGATCGACTCGGGGCTATGGTGGATGACGTAAGGGAAGGGAAGGCCCATCCCGTGCTTTCGAGCGATTCTTCCTGCAAAAGGCAGCGGATGAATAAAAAATATCCCCTCCCTTTTACTAAACCATGGGGAGCTCCGAGTAGTTTACCGGACAAATTGACTTGTTGTTGCGCATATTCGTAGGATATGACACCGAACGAAAAGGATAGAGATGTTTCGACCTACCCGTAAAAGACATGTTTCGACCTACTCGGAAAAAAGAAGCGGTTTTTCGCACATCTCGCTCATAGTGCAGGTCCCACTTGTATATCGTATTTGGCCGAAGAAGCATCAGACATCCCGAGGGAACGGAATTAGCACTATAATTCTGAGTCACCTATCCAATATGTGAGTGAGCCCGCCCTACAGATCTCTTTTGTTCAATGGGGGAGGTGCTTGGAGAGGAACGGGACGCATGGAAATGAAAACCTCTCAAGCCAGGGAAAGATTGACCTGGATGATCCCTTGGGGGGGGGGGTATAAAACTCGTGATAGAAGGACAACTTCCCTTTCGCTGAACGGAATCAATAAAGCCCTAGCTTCTAGAGTTCGCTACTTTTCCCAGGACGGAGAAGGGCTTACACTGCTCGCCTTTGTTTGATATGTTCATTCAGCACAAATAAAAACTAAAACAACACCAAAGTGGAAGGGCCAGTATAAAGGTCTGAGCCTTGAATGAACTACATTCTCTTTGATCCCTTTCCGGAACCAGCCCTAGACCTCTTCTTTTGAATGTTTTCCGGGGCTACTTTTTCAGTCGCAGGTGCTGCTACAACTAATTGGTTCTTCAAATGATTGGTGAACAAAGGAATTTAGTATGGAATAGTAAGGAATCAAAACACCTCGCGGTGCTTACACCTCTCGCCTATCAAAGTTTTGTTCAAAAACCTCGTCCGAGAACTTGTATAGAGAAGGATTTCCCGCGGCGCAGCAGTTCTTCCATACCAACTCCGTGCTGTCGCGCCCCCTTTTTCCTATCCTTTCGGATCAGTCAGGGTTTTTGACATTATTGGGGAAACTCGTTTCCTTTTGGGAAAAGGGATATAAGGAGTTTGAAGAGTCGCCACCTAACGAATTAAGGTGCATTAGGGAACCTACTACGGGTCACTTATAACACTAATTGTATAACCAAAGATTGGGTAAGGGCTTGAAAGTACTTCATAGTGAAGGTGTTAGGAACCCCTCAAAGTCCAAAATTGTGGGTCCCGGCCAAACTTACTTTTTGAATTAATCAAGTAGCAAATAGACAGTCTCATCACACATATGCAAATAAATAATAGTCTTAGTGGATTAGTAGTCTAAGCACACATATGTAAAAGGATAAAGAGAAATTCTAAGTTGTTTATCCTATAGGATCACACCTATGAAATTCCCGGTAATCACTACTCAATGAGGGGCTACACGTTGCATCAGCGCACAATCATCATATCCTTATCTACCCATTATCCCACCCCTTAGCAGTTATTAAGAGAATTTTGATTTAACAAACTCTGAGCGTGTTGTTACTCGTCCCTTCCTTGTGGTCCCGGAGGAGTTTAGGACCTCTAAATCTGGATAGTTCTAGACAAACCCCCTAAGGTTTCAAAAGGAAAAAATCTAAGCGACAGGGAAATAACAAGTAGGACCAGCAGATAAATGAAAGAAACAGTTACGAGGCTCATGTTTACCTCCACATGTAATGCACATAAACAACATGTCTCAAAACATAAATACAGGCATTTTTAAAGGAAATCTTAGGAAAGGATGTCTAGGTGGACCTTAATACACAGAATAGGCAATGCTCGTTTAAAAACTCAGCGGCAAAGCTCTAATGGTTTGCCTACTGATTTTAAAACATGTAAAACTTAGTAGTAAACAATCAAAAAGCAGTTATCCAATTTTCTATAGAGATTAGTTACCTAAG
Organism: Nicotiana undulata; assembly: GCA_005239495.1. Lineage (NCBI taxonomy): Eukaryota > Viridiplantae > Streptophyta > Magnoliopsida > Solanales > Solanaceae > Nicotiana > Nicotiana undulata. Next base: position 28,164 of record ML267514.1, read on the forward strand.
GTTTGCCTAGGCATGGGACTGCACGTAATATATAATCACAGGGTATTTTAAGCAATATGGAAGTTACTTAACATACAAACATGTTGTTCTAGGTGATACGAATCTGAAAATGAATGGATTGATACCAGTTTTATTAAGAAATATGACATCTATGTGAGACTGCTTTTATGCCTTTTCGTGGGTCAGTGACTTGTTGTAATTAGACTAGGCGTGTTCAAACAAATTCAAACAGAATCCCGTAGCACATGGTGTCTAAGTGCACACGGGAGTGACAGATTTGTGTTGAGGTTGTTTATTAACCTAATAGCAGGATTTCTAAGTGAGAATACTTATGCAACATTAAAGCATGGATTAATGACATGTAATATGCTGAAGTAGTAGATGTGAAATCCTAAGAACGAGATATCTAATGCATATTGAGCATGATTTTGGATACAAATTAATACATTAACCCTAAGACATGGATTCTAATGCAAATACACATAATGTAAGACCTACATCATGCTTTCTACCCAATAATATCAACAATACTATATGACTACCCCCCATTTTTACTAGCCACCCCAATATCTGTGTATAAACGATTATTACAGACCGATGGCTGAATGAATTATATAAATGAAAAGGAAATTAAACTATAGGGAGCCTGAAGCAGGCCCAAATACATCCTGGGAATACCAGGCCCTTCGTAGCCTCAAATGCCAAGAGTTTCATAGCCAATTTCATGTCTAGGTGTGTCGGAGTTCCAAAAGGACCTCAAGGATCCCGGGCAGTGCTCACACCTAGATATTCATAACAAGAACTGAGTAAGTGCAGTGTGGAAGGGCCAACTTCAATGTGTCAAAGTTCAGAGGGATCTCAAAAGGATCCCAAGGCAGTCACACACCGGAGGGCAGGACCTAGGGACTTAAGAGTTGAGTGAGAGTGCTTGACATGGTTTTTAAAAAAGGTTTTGACGAGAGAAATAGTACATAATAGATTGAAGAAGTAAAGGGCTTTTTTGAAAATGAACTGATTAGTAGTAAAACGACTTGAAAATAATGTAAGCATTTTGAAAATTCAGCAAGCAGCCTGCTTGGCTACAGAACAAACAAGTCCAGCACTACTAATAACACAGTTCACACAAGGGTATTGGGAATTGGGGACATATAGAACACACATAGTGAAACATGTAACCACAGAAGCACAAAGCTTTTCAAGAGTTTATAGGATTAAGGAATTGGTCATACAACTAATGGTACAAACATCAGAACAGACAGGTGAAAACATAGTCATACTAGACAGAATTAAACACAGGATCAGAATTACTTAGAGATATTAGGTGACTTAGCAAAGCAGATTGATACCATAAGCTGAGTAGGTAAATAGACAAACAATCAAACATACATATATGAAGTAAAGTCAGGTTGAGACATGCTAAAGAGGCAAGATGCAGGTTCATAGACATGCTAATAAGAATTCATATAGGCTAGTAACTAAATAGGGTAGTACAGACATGCTAAGTGAAACAATGATTTAAACATACAAACTACACATTAAACAACCAAATAGTAAGCATGAGCAAGACTGGAAATCATTGAATTAAAGCAATAACACATAGAGTTTTGGATTAGAAATTGAATCAGGACATACCAGTTAGGGAGAGAAAACACAAAGTATAAAGCAAGTATAGTGCAATAACTAGCCTTGGCTTACAATCGGCTAGTTCAGTAAGAGTAGCAAGTAACAAGAAAGAGAAGAGAGCTTTTAAGTGTAAGAGAGAGTTGTTATGAACTAGTGTTCGTGTGTTAGTGAGAATAGAAGAGGGTATATATAGCAGTTGAGAGCTAGGAAAATAAGGTAATAATCAATTGTTCCGCAATTGGGAGAATCACAGCATCAATCAAGAACAAAATCAGTAAGGTCTTCCTTCAATTAAGGGCGACCAGTTAACGGTAGAGAATAGAGTAGTTAATTAAGGAAAGAAATAAAATAACTTAGGTATATAGTAGGTAATTAGGGGTAAATACACAAAGAGTTCAATTAAATAAATATCTAGTAAGAATCAATAAATCACACGATTAATCAGAGAATAAGGTAATAAATACTTAAAGGCTATAAAAAATATGGAAATAATTGAGAAAATCAGCACATAGGTATAACCATAGAGAATCTGTGAATCAAGGACTAAACAATAACACTAATTTTAAGGGAATAACATAGGTTCCCATGAATAGGCAGATAAGTCGAGTACAAATAGAAAAAATCGAATCTGAAACCCTAATAAAGACGTACTAGGGTAAAATCACAAGATAATCTAATTAAACGAAGCAGTAATCATGAGAGTTAGACACATAACAAAATCATGTAGCAAATAATCAAGGACGAACTTCAAAATCCAAACAGAGTACTAAAAAATTGGGGATTTTTAGCATAACTATTTAGGGTTAAGGAAAACTTAACAAAAGTAGCCGAAAACACATAAGAATAGAGAAAAATACTTAAAGTTAGAAAAAGTTTTGAAGAAAAGATTTTCAGGAAAACCCTAGGTAGGAAAAAAAAAGTCGTTCGAAAATCAGTAAGTTTTTCATAATAAAAACAAGCGAAAATAGTTCGATCCTCCTCAGATCTGTACATATCTGAAAAGTTTAAAAAACGACATTAGGGTTGTTGAGAAAATAACCCATAGATGAAGATATCGTCTTAGAAACCCATAGGTTTAGGCAAAAATAGAATAATCTTACTCAAATCGAGCCATGGCGTCCTGAGATAGGTAAGAACAAGCCAAAGGTGCGAGTGGACTGACCCTGGACCCTTGAGGACCCCAAATATAGCAAAACCCAATGTAGGAGAGCCATTAGGGCTTGAGGATGATGATAATCCACCATGCTCGACGGCAGGTAAGTGACGGCGAGGGGGGAATTAGGTCTAGGGTCTGAGAGAGTTTGAGAGATAAGGGGGGTGAGTGATGGCGGAGTGTGAGAGAGAAGTGAGGGGTTTGGGGGGGTCATTTACATTAATTTAGGAAATAATTAATCTGGGTCGTTGATCAAAATTGATCAACGGCCAGGATTTAAAAAGAATTGGGTCGGGTTGGATAGGATTTGGGCCTGGGTTGTCTTTTGGGCTGGTTTTAAGGTATTTGTATTGACTTAATTAGGTTGCAATTGAAATAAAATAGGCTATTGGTTAAATACCCACAATAAATTAATTAAAAATAATTTGTAAAATAATTACTAATTATAAAATTGAATTTCATGCATAGATATGTTTTTGAAAATGGTTATTTATTATTTAAAATACAAAAGACTAATTTTCTGGTAAAATGATATGAAAATTATATACATGGGCTATAATTGCAAAGTTATTACAATTACAACCAAAAAGTACCAAATTGGCTATTTATGGAATAATTCAGACTTAATAGGACCCAAAAATAATAAATTAAATCAAGAAATTTTTCGAAATCATTTGTGATGCAATTTTATAATTATTTATTAGAAATAGAATACTGGCCAAATTAATAAAATTGTGAAAAATTATGGAAAAATACCAATTGATGCTAATGCATGATTTTGAAGGTATATATGTAATTTAAAATTATTTTTAGGAAAAATTGGGTACCAGCACATACTCGGTAGAACCTCTCCACTCAACCCTCGAAACTCCTAGCATAGCCAAGGCCATGGTCTTAGCGTGACAATCAAGAACAGCATGACACGGAGATAGCCAATCCATGCCTAGTATCATATCAAAATCAACCATGCTGAGTAACAATAGGTCCACTTGGGTCTCCAGACCCTAAATAGATACCACACACGACCGATACACACGGTCCACAATAATAGTATCGCCCACCGGAGTCGACACATGAACAGATGTAACTAAAGACTCACAGGGCATATCCAGAAAATGGGCAAAATATGACGAAACATTAGAATATGTGGAACCAGGTTCAAATAAGGCCAAAGCATCTCGGTGAGAGACTGAGATAATACATGTGATCACGGTATGGAGGCCACAGCATCTGGCCTGGCTGGAAGTGCATAAATACGAGCCTGACCTCCACCTGCTCGACCTCCCCCTCTAGGGCGGCCTCTAGCTGTCTGACTCCCACCCCTGGCTTCCTGGGTGGGTGGCGAATTAACTGGAGCTGAAGTCGAAGGTTGGCTCCTCGACTGAGATGGACCTCCAAGAAGATGAGGACACTGCCTTCTCATGTGCCCGAACTCCTCGCACTCATAACAACTCCCTGGTGCTGGATATGGAGACTAAAGGGAACCCCTGGAACTAGAATAACAACCAAAAGAACCATGCACGGAGGAACCCTAAATAGATAGTGCTCGAGATGAACTCTAGGCTGGAAGAGCACTGAATGAAGAACGGCTTGGATGAGAACTGCGAGGACCCTACCCCGAGGATGCACCACTATAAGCTGGGCGAACTGGCTGAGGAGGCCTAAATGACTGGCCTCTACCATGTTGAAACTGCCCTTTGGGAGGAGCACCACTGAAACTACCAGATCCATGAGGCCTCTTGGCCTCCCTCTCCTCTCTCTCCTGACGGCGAACTGACACAATATCTCGAGCAATATCCACGACCTGCTCGAAGGTAGCTCCTGATACCCTCTCCCTAGTCATCAAAATAGGAAACTGATAAGTGAGGCCATCCACGAACCTCCAGATCCTCTCCCTATGAGTATGGACCAACTCGGTAGCATGATGAGCCAACTTTGAAAATAGCATCTTATATTGCGTCACTGTCAACTCTCCCTAACGCAGCTGCTAAAACTGCATGTGTTGTTCCTCTCTGTGAGACTGGGGAACATATTTCTCCAAGAAGATAATGGAGAACTGCTGCGAAGTAAGGGGTGTTGCACCAATATGCCTACGCCGCTCATAAGACTCCCACCAAGTAAAAGCAGCCCCAAAAAACTGGAAGGTAGCAAACGAGATCCCACTGGCCTCCAGTATCCCTGCAGTACGAAACATCTCCTAACACTTGTCTAGAAAACCCTGGGCATCCTCGCCCTCAACACCACCGAATGTCGGAGGCTGAAGTCTACTATACCTCTCCAGCCTGCGCTGCTCGTCATCTGGCATAGCTGGAACCACGAAATCCTGAGCTGGAGCAATCGGCTAGGCTAGAACTGCCCCCGGTGTCTGAAGTCCCTGAGTAACCTGCTCAGATGTCCGGGCAGCTGGAGTCTGAGTGCCTCCCCCGGCCTGAGAAGTAGCAGTAGTAGTAGATACAACAACTTCCTGATCAAGGCTAGTGCATACAATTAAAATCTGAGCCAGGGTCTCCTGAAGACCCGTAATAATAATGGGCATTGTCGGTGCCTGAGCCTATCCCGTTGGAATTTCTGCGAGGGGAACCTGATCCTGAATGGTAGGCGGATCCGCGGGTACTTCCCTGGCTGCTGCACGGGCTGGTCCCCTACCTCTACCACGGCCTCGACCGTGGCCTCGACCCTTCACTGGCCTAGTTGGTGTCTCGTCACCCTGATCGGTAGTGCGTGCCCTCACCATCGATGAGAAATTGAAACAACAGAAGTTTAGATTTCCAAAATCAACAGATTCGCACGACAAAATTCAAGAAAATGAGATTTTTCCTAAGGGTTCCGTAGCCTCTCGAAGATAATTACAGACGTCTCTGTACCGATCCGCAAGACTCTACTAAACGTGATCATGACTGTTGAGTCCTATGTAACCTAGGCTCTGATACAAACTTTTAACGACCCCAAATAAATACAGGCCGTGATGGCGCCTATTGTGAAACTAGGCTAGCCAACTACTAAGAGTAACAGATAAAGCCTTCAGTTTAAATCATAAGTAAAAGTATCTCATTTAAGATTCCTGTTTAAAAACATATTTAACAACAATAATAACAGAAAGAACCAAGTCTAACCACGGCCCAACATCCGGAGTCAACTTTCATGAGCATCTAAAGAAGTAAATACACTGTATGATAACATGCCTTTACTAATACAAGTCCAGAAAATACGAGAATACTATGAACTAGGAAAGGAAAGAAGGCAAGTTGTGAACGCCGAGCAGCTACCTCTATCCTCGATCAGGCTCCAAGTAAGAGAGAAGTCAGCTAACGCGTTGAACCGATACCTGTATCTGCACACAAGGTGCAGGGAGTAACGTGAGTGCGCCAACTTAGTAAGTAACAACCGTAACTAAAGACTTGAGTGCAGTGACGAGCATTTAAAAGAGGTAATTTCATAAAATGCGTGCCAGTGAAAGTAATAGAGTAAATCAAAAGTCTACATTTTCCAATTACTTTGCAACTCCATTTTCCCATTTAAACTTGCATAAAACATAAACTTAATAATTATTAAAGAGACTCAATGAAAAATGAGTGAAAACAATGATCTCACAATAATAGCCACTCGGGAACAGCATCACTCATAAATAAGATCTCTCAGTCACTCGTGACTCCACTAGCACCAGTCAATGCTCACAGTCAGCCCTCTGACTCAATAGGTACCATGAATACACATAACCATTGTGGCGTGCAGCCTGATCCACAAAACATACGTTGCGGCGTGCAGCCAAATCAAAATAATAGTCGATTGCGCTCACTAGGGGTGTACAGACTTTGGAGGGGCTCCTACACCCCAAGCGCTATATTTCTGCGGTGTGCAGCCCGATCCAATATCTATATATA
>ML267516.1:4568-53860 GCA_005239495.1 Nicotiana undulata
AGGGTCCCGGGAGGGGGGGGGGGGGAGGAAGGGGGCTCGGGAGTGTTTCGGATAGGCTTCGGGTCATTTCTCTTCTATTTTTGGTTGTTGATGTATGTCAGCTGGTTTCCTCTTTCGCGTTCGCGTCCCTTTCTCCGCGTTCGCGATGGGTAATTTTGGAGGAGGAATTTAAGTCTAAATAAAAAATTAAAAAGAAAAGATTTTCTTTTCTTAGGTAGTGTAGCAATTTCCCCTTGGTTTTTCTTTGTGCCGCGGTTCTTTTCCAAGGATTTTGTTTGAACAGGGTATAGTTAGTTTTTTTTAGGAATATGAGCCATTGTGTTGTGTTTTGAATTGAAGCAATATCTCTTGAATTTGTTATGCCTTGAGAATAGTGAGTACTTTGGTTGTGACACTTAGACTCAGTTTTTGACTCTTATATAAGTATCTTAAATTGTATGATTTTAAATTTGCTTAACTGCTTTGACTAGCGTTTCTTGATGAATCCAATCCTGAGTGAGTTAAGTGACATGTGTGTGCGAGGTTTGTGTATTATTCTGTGCATTGCATTTGATGCCTAGAACTTTTCTCGTTGTTTGCAAAGCGAAATAGTAGTTTTGTTCAATCTTGGAAGTGATATAGGCGTTTCTTTGTTGATCCAGATATGTATATTTTACCCGCCTAATTATTATGTATCGTAGTTAACCTTTTGAGCCTGTAATCCTGTTTCTTTGGCAACCACATTACAAACCTTACTCATTTGTTTGAATTAACTATCTATTTGAACCTTCTAACCTCTTATGAGCACTTGAAGTGTTATGAACTGTGTAAAAGTTAAAGTGTGGGGTGTTTGGTTTGGCTTTTGAGTGGAACTAATGAAATAAGGAGAAAGGTGCACTGTTTTGAAAAAGTAAGAGCCACTTAAATAAAAAAGAAAAAAAGAAAAAAACATTGTATTGTTGTGGAAGAAAAATTCCTTGATAAGTGGTGACTCTTGATGTAATTGTTCTTGTGCTTAAAGAAGTATGGGGTAAGTATGGGGTTTGAATGTTAAAGTATATGTATTAAAGTGCTTAGGGAGGTGTAGTCACTCTTATATCTAAATGTATCCTACCCGTCCTGCAGCCTACATTACAACCAAATAAAGTCCTACTCGATCCTAGACTGAACAAACTCGATTAGTAGAGTAGTACACTACGGGCAAGCCTATGGTTCATCTTTTGTGGCATATGAATGTTATTTCTGAGAGTGAGTGAATTCTTTTCTATCTTGAGTTCCTAAGTGTTCTTAAATTTTATTATGTGGAACTACTCTCTTTTGTTGTGTGAGAGCATTTGATTCATGAAGGAAAGGTAATGTCAATGACCTCTATGTTAGAGTAAGTGGGTAAGTTATGAATACTTTGTAGTACTTGTGAGCCAAATCTTGAGGTGAAGATGTTACGCTTTTGTGCTTAGTCTATTTTAAATATCCTTAGTGTGATGAGTTAAGAGAATTATTTATAAAGGTCGTGTCTATATAAAGTGTAGTTTGATTACTCGAGGACGAGAAATGGTTTAAGTGTGGGGTGTTGATGATAGTCTATAATTGTATATTTTAGTCGCTTATTACACTCTAATTTACTGCACTTTAATTGAGTTTGAACTTTAATCGCTGGTGTTTTGCACTAGCTGTGTGTTTTATGCCTTGTAGGAGTGATTCCAAGCTATGCAGATATTATGGAATGAATTCAAGTGATTTGGAGCTTTGAAGTCTGAGTAAAAGCCCAATGAATTAAGCTGGGATCGTGTTCAGGGGTCAAATTTGATAGTTAAGAACAAATGAAGACTCGAGTAGGTATATTGCGCACTGTCTAGTAAAATTGACATAACTCTTTGCTTCGAACTCCATTTGGTCTAAATAATATATGGTTGAAAAGTTAACTCAAAGAGCTACAAATTTCATGTTTTACGTTGTTCCAAATTTCAAACGGAACAGGGTAAAAAAAGTGGTCGAAACCGCGATCGCATACCTAGACGCGGACTGAGGCTGTGCACTAGGAAAAAAGCGCCCGGACCGCGACAGCGATCATCCAGACCTGAAAAATTATCCTTTTTCGCGTAGGAGATAGTATAATTATTTGGGCTCGACCCTACTTGGTATATATACATGGAAAAACGATATTTTGAGGAGGTTGGACAGATTTGAGACACAGATTCGACCTAAGGATTCAGAGACACAATAGGAGCAAGGCGGGGAATTCTTCTACGAGTTTTTCCTTCCTCTTCCTATTTTTCATTGTTGGTTATGACTTTTAATATTGTATTTTTACATACTATTATGAATAGATAATTTGTTATCTAGGATTTTGATGGAACCTTTTGTAGGATAAATTCTTGTTATGTTTTTATATAATTGAGCCGTTGAATTTCTCTACTTGTTCAACTACGTTTATATTGTGGTTGGTTGAAGAGCTCTCAATCGACTGTGCCTATTTAGTGTATATTACTCGGGAGAGAGTGCATACTTAGATAGTTGTTGAACAACATCACTCCCAACGTATATGAGGGATCAATAACGAAGGGTTTAAAGGTGGGATTAAGGATAACGAAACCTTAGGTGTGATCTAAGTGAGTCGTGCTTAATGCCAGCTAGCGTAATTCGGGAGAATGTGTCTAGTAAATTGTGGTAGTTACTCAGGAGAGAATTACAACACGCAGAACGCTCATGATCGGTAGAGAATACTTAGGCGGAATTATAGAAGACATAGCGGGAAGGATTCCGACAATTGGGAAAATCATAACTCTAGACCTCCTTAATCTTTTTCCAACCCGTAGTATCTTTATTTGTCAGTTAATTAGTTAAACATAAAAAATTTAATATCTATAAGGTAGGAATTGTTCAAACTTGTATTCTTGGTGATAGTGAACAACTGTAGCTAAGCCTTAGTTTTCTGTGGGATTCGACTCCGGACTTATAAACCGGATTATATTTGCAACAACCGCTTAATCCTTTTTATAAGGCATAATTGGGCGTGATCAACAGGATCGACGAACACTTTAGAACATCTCTTTCTGTCTTCCAAACAATTTCAGCAGGTACAATGAAGCCCAACATTTGCCTCTCTATTCTTGAATTGTCTTTCTATATTGTGTCTTCTACTTCAATTATTTTTTAGTTTTCTTATTCATCTTTCCCTTAAATAGCGAAGCGGGTAATGTTACATTACGACGTTTACAAAAATAGGAGGTTGAATTTACTGTTTATTTTTCTTAGTTGGTATTCAAAATTTATATATATATATATATATATATTATACATTAGTCAATTATTTCTCATTTCGACGTTTGAATGTGCAGCCAATTGAATTGTTTTTTTTTTGTTTTCTCTTACCAGTTACCACCATGAAGCACATGTAGGAATTTAGTGCTGATAAAGAGGGGGAAACAGCGTATAGTTGGACCTTTTCCTCGTAAGCAGAAATTTAGTCGGTGGATTATAAAATACCGGTTTGATAGATGCATGTGCTGCAATGTTAAAGCAACTCTTGTATGATAGATAATTCAAAATTCTATGCGGCACATAGGAAGCAAAAAAATTACATAATTATGATACTTTTGAGGTGGTTTTTAATTTTTAATTCATATTTATCTGATGGGGAGAATTTTAAGGTCAAAAGTTAAAAGAGTTGTCCATGAGGCTTCACTCCATGGGAAGTACCCCAGAAAACTTTAGAGATTTAACTTCAATAGCTGTCTAAATCGTGCATCCGGGTAGCTATTTGTGTAAAGATCTTGAATTTTGAGAATCAACCCAGAATGTTCTCCCTTGCAATAACGTGAACTTGCTAATGTACCTTTACTAATTTCATACGAAGAGGAAAAACGGAAATTTCTTACATGGGGGTATCGCATTTTTTTGAGTGAAAAAACTAAGTGCAATCCTTGAAACACATTTAATTTTTTCATAAACAACTCCTTCGGTTGGGGTTCCGCATTGACCCAAACCTGTCTATCACCACCACCAGAAAATTAGTACGGTGAGAAAGGACTTTGACCTTGCCTTTGTAGCCTATTTTAAGAGTATACTTAGCACCATGTAAACTTTCTATTTCGTTTCCATAATATAAGCTATCAAAGTGCAATTCTAGCCTGAAAATGAAACGAAGAAATATTCCTAAAGAGGGAACCACATGTATATCCTGACTAAGACTTTTTCTTTAGACGTAAGCCAATATTATTTTCAAAATTATCTTTCTGTTTAGAGAAGTTTTGATTCTTCTACTATAGATCTAGCAAATATATAAAACACTAATGATAAGAGTTTTCTCACTTAATATTATCCTTCATTTAATTTCCCACCTACCCGATCCCGAATATGTTTTGGAGTGGTAGGTGAGACGTTGCTCCATAGGAGTATATTTTATTGAGTGCTTCCATATTATATAAGGCAAAGGTGAAACCCTAAGAATTGCAACTGAAAACTAGCTATGGCATCAAGTGTTATTCCACCAGTGTGCAATAGCACAACACTTAAAACTCCCTTTACTTCAACCACCAAGTCTTCTTCTTTAGCTTCCACTCCAAAACCCTCTCAGCTTTTCCTCCGTGGAAAACGTAACCATAGCTTCAAAGTCTCATGCAAGGTCTCCAATGGTGATGGAAACCAAAGTGTAAGTGTTGAAACAAATTCTGTTGATAGGAGAAATGTGCTTTTAGGTTTAGGAGGTCTATATGGTGCTGCTAATGTTGTACCATTGGCTTCAGCTACTCCCATTCCAGCCCCTACTACTTCATGTAGCAAGACTGGTGCCACAATTAAACCCGGTGTACCAGTACCTTATTCTTGTTGTCCCCCTCCGCTAAATATTGATCCTAAGGATATTCCTTATTACAAGTTTCCAACAGGATCGAAGCTCCGTATTCGACCAGCTTCTCATGCCGTGGATGAAGAGTACATGGCTAAGTACAACTTAGCCATTACTAAAATGAAGGAGCTCGATGTTACTGATCCAGATGATCCACGTGGGTTCACGGCGCAAGCCAAAATCCACTGTGCTTATTGCAACGGTGCATACACCGTTGCTGGCAAAGAGCTACAAATTCATTTCTCGTGGCTTTTTTTCCCATTCCATAGATGGTACTTGTACTTCTATGAGAGAATCTTGGGTTCTTTAATTAATGATCCTACTTTTGGTTTGCCATATTGGAACTGGGATCATCCAAAGGGCATGCGTTTGCCACACATGTTTGATCAACCAAACGTGTACCCTGATCTTTACGATCCAAGACGTAACCAAGAGCACCGTGGTTCAGTAATCATGGACCTTGGTCATTTTGGTCAAGACGTGAAAGGAACTGACTTGCAAATGATGAGTAATAACCTTACTCTAATGTATCGTCAAATGATTACCAATTCACCGTGTCCGCAACTGTTTTTTGGTAAGCCATATTGTACGGAAGTTGGACCCAAACCAGGGCAGGGAGCTATTGAAAACATCCCTCATACTCCAGTCCACATTTGGGTTGGTAGTAAGCCTAATGAGAATAATTGTAAAAACGGTGAGGATATGGGAAATTTCTATTCAGCTGGTAAGGATCCTGCTTTCTATAGTCACCATGCAAATGTAGATCGCATGTGGACAATATGGAAGACATTAGGAGGAAAACGCAAGGACATCAACAAGCCAGATTATTTGAACACTGAGTTCTTCTTCTACGACGAAAAGAAAAACCCTGTTCTCGTCAAAGTCCGTGACTGTTTGGACAATAAGAAAATGGGTTATGATTTCCAAGCAATGGCAACCCCATGGCGCAATTTTAAGCCATTGAAGAAGAGCAAGAGCAAGGTCAATGCACGTTCAGTTCCTCCAGCTACCCAAACATTCCCTATTGCAAAGATTGACAAAGCCATAACATTTTCCATCAAAAGGGAAACTTCAGGTACCACTTTCAACTGTTAGAAATAACACACTTTTAATTACTAAACTTGATTAGATCATGCATATAGGTGGATAAAAATAAAGTTTTTGTTTTTTGGTGACTGTGACATTTGAACACATGACCTCTTCTTAATCTCTCATGCCATGCTAAGCATATTTTTAATCCGTTAGAGTACACTTTCAATTATTTAATTATATTATGTCTTAACAGGCAGGACTCAGCAGGAGAAAGACGCAAAAGAGGAGATGTTAACTTTCTTGGAACTCAACATCGATCAGCGAAAGCACATAAGGTTTGATGTGTTCATTAACGCGGATGCAAACTCCAACTGGCATGAGCTAGACAGGGCAGAGTTTGCAGGAAGTTACACTGCCTTGCCTCATGTTCATTCAGATCCCAGTAAACCACATGTCGCCCCTGTTGCAAAATTCCAGCTGGCCATTACCGAGTTGCTCGAGGATATTGGCCTTGAAGATGAAGATGATATAGTGGTGACTCTGGTCCCGAAAACTGGAGGCGAATTTGTCGCCATTAAATCTGCTGCAATTACACTTGAAGCTTGTTGATGATGGTCTGCTCAAGTTTTCTTGTTTGTGTCTTGGTGACCTGCATTTGATTTAATTCCGTGTTATTTGTGTTGATGGAATCAGCTTGATGTTAATGTCATTGCAATTGTTATTCAGGAATTAATAAATCTGTACTGTATTTGGTGTTAGAATCACTTTGTCAATCTTCTTCGAACTTTCTCTGATAGAAACTAAGGGTTTGCCAAATTGTATAGACAACCTACTGAGGCGAATCCACAATTTTAAGCTTATGGTTTCCTAAAAAAATTCCAAGTTAATATATAATAATAATTGAATTAAACAACATGGTTCCAAGCCAAAATATTCTTATACATTTAATGTATTTTTCAATATGTAAGACATGATCTGGTCAAAAGCTACAGGGTTCACAGAAACCCATAGTTAATGTAATGGATCGGCCCCTGACAACCTGGTTCTCTATCAGTTCCCACAGTAAACAACAGTAAATGAAGAACACAGAACATTTACGTGGAAAACTCTCAGCTCACGAGATTAAAAATCATGGCCTACCCTAGTAGGATTGAAAGATTGAGCCTTTTTTGTTCAACCCAAGTGTTGGAGAGTAGGATTTCAACTACACTAATTGAACAAACTTCAGATTACAACCTATTGCAATCTAGGAATTAAATCTTAATTCCTCACCCCTTGCAATAACTCTGTCGTAAGCCCATCATAATAACTCTATTTTAAGGTCACACTCTCGACTAACTCTAGTCAAACAACCAAAAACAATATTCGTTTAAATGATGTCCTACTGAATGCTTCTTAAAAACTGTATAGGAATTACAAGTGAGTAACATAAAACAGAGACACAACAATACTAAAGGACGTAGGACATAATCAATGTTGGATCTAGTTCTTTGTTTTGTAGTTGTTTTGTTCTTCAATGTCCCTAAGGAATTAAGGGTGCCTGCTCACTTGAGAGAATTCAATGTTTGGATTTGCAATGTTGAGTCAAAACCTTGCCTCATGTTGATAATATATGTGTGAGGTCATGGGAGATTATGCAAGGGATTGTCTGGTCTCTAGCAAGATTCAACAGTGATGTTGTATTGTTGCGAGTACATCGCAACAACTTTAACAACTGTAGAGTTGACTTGTACAACGACCTGATGAACTGATCCTATTTGTTTTCTCTATTGTTCCCTTATCTGATGATGTTCTATACGTCAATACCACACAAGAGGGGGGGAGGGGGGAGGTGATTTATGTGGTGTCCAATTTTCGCGTGCACTTGTTACACCAGGTTCTTCTACGTGTTCCAACTCCTACTGTTTGCAGAATAATAAATACAGAAATTAAAGAACACAACAATTTTACGTGTAAAACACCTGGCTCAAAAGGTGAAAAAAACACGACCTATTTCCCAGTAGGATTTTCCCATACTCTTCACTAAATCAATGAGCCAAACAGTATTTACAAAATAAACTCTTTTGTAAACCTAAGGATTACCTCTAATCCCTTTGTGGCAAACTAGCCTCTAGCTATTTGCGACAAACTTCAAGTTAGCTATAACTTGAACACTCAGTACCTACTACAATTGCTTCTAGATAAAGCTGAAAAGGTACAAGTTGTAATTACCTACTACAAATAAACTAGACTAAAAGACAACAGATGGAACTGGTTCTTCTAGCTGGTTCAAGTAACTTCAGAGTCGCACACTTAATTCTCACACGAACTGCTTGCAAAATTACTTTGGTAATTTTGCTCTCAATTCTTGTTCAGCTTCTGGTTTTGTGCGTACCTGTACAATAAGAACACTTCACAATATATATGATTAGTAGACAAAGAGATTCACTAGAATTCGGATGCTACTCTTCCTTGGTAGAAGAGTTCTAGTTGATCTCAACTCCCTAAATCCTCCTTTATCTTGATTCTGTTCTTACTGAATAAGGAGTCTATCTCCTTATCAATTTGCAATCTTTTCAATAAGGAGATATCTTCTTTAGATCACAGATTTCGTTTATCTCCTGCTTGTGCACCTCACGTGCCCTTAACTCTGCATGTGTCTATGTCTCCAGTGATGGACCTGGTTCAACTTTGAGTTCCTTTTTCAATCTTCAAAACCATTCAACTTCTTGGTCCAACAAATTCTCCCTTTTTGATGATGACAAACTTTGTGCTTAGGCATGTAACCACTTTAATCTAACATTGACACTTTTTAGAGTATTAAGCATTTATCATAAAGCACTAGGTTCATTAGGATATAAATATCATATATTCAAAACATAGCACATTTTCCCCATTTTGGCATCATCGAAAAGTTGCAAAGTGTCAGAAATACCAGATATATAAGAATTACACCTGGCCACTGGGGCAACTACAAGTGCAAACATGGATGAATCATCAATTAGCAAACCAAGAATGCAAACGATCAAAGAAAGTGAGACAAGAATAAGAGCATAAACAACAAAATTCATTGATAAAAGCATCGTTCGACCACAATCCACACAAAGAAATAAAAAACAGTTACCACTGTGAGCAAAAAAAAAAATTGTTTATTCCCTAATCTAGGTCACTGAGGGTTAAAGACAGGCTGTACTACTAAGGCTAGGAAGGGGTGGAGGCTGGGTTTTGTGCTTGGAGAAGAGATAGCATATCCTTGAGAATTCCTTCATTCTTCTCCTTTTCCTTGGCAAGCTCAATTTTGAGAGCATCCCCCTCAGATTCAACCTCAGCCAGGCGATTTTTCAGCCTAAGAAGTTATGCATCCTTAGCACCACCCTCCTGCACAAGGGCTCTGACTTTTCTGTTTACATGCGTCTTTCTGGACGAACCAGGTTCATTGTCAGGAACATTAACAACATAGCCACATGCCAAAAGAGTGTTCTTGCCAAAATGGTCCTTGGAAGTGGCCATTTCTGCCTTCTTCAGCGGCACCTTGAAGTGAACCAGCACAGTTGTGAGGATGAAACCATATGGGATGGCATGAGCCTTGGAACCATTGACCACCCTGTCCAACAACTGAATGATGAAGTAATGCCAGTTGATTTGTTTTCCACTGTCTAGGCACTCTATGAGAGCTAAGTCCATGTAGTTTTCTATGTGCCTTCTCTCATGCCTGTGCAGTACGCATTAGTTGATGAACTCAAATACCACCTTGTGAGGAGGCTTTATCTCGCTCTTGTAGACTGTCCTTACTTCCACCTCTTCAACATTGTCACAAAGCCTCCTGGTAATTTGTAGTGCAAAAGAAAGACCATCCAGGCTGGGCCACTTCTGCCTTGTATAATCATCATAGCCTTCATATGAAACCCCCAAGTATTTCTCCCAGTTCTATGGCATCAAAAGTAATTTTGGTCCCCTTTACCTGACTGGAGACTATGCCATCCTTGACTACAGCATTGGTCATTAACTCTACAATCTCACTTCTATCCAGCCTTCCATCTAATTGAAGGACCATGTCCTTCTAGCCCTGCACTTCCAGCTTATCCATTAGGTAGACCATGCCAGATTCCTCCAGATCCTTCAACAATCTCCCCTTCAGAATAGTGTGCTCCCCAAATTTTGTCAATTTGTCTTTCTCTCCACCAGACTCCTCTTCTTCTTCACCACTCCAATCCTCTTCTTCATCAATCTGAACTTTCTTTGTTTTCATGGTAGACTTGGTCCTCTTGGCAACACTTGAGGTTGTAGCAGACACAAATGTAGACTTCTTGGAAGAAGTCTTGGCTTTCTTTGGTTTTGGTGTCTGAACCTCAACATCTGCCATTTGTTCCTCTTGATGGACTAGGTCCATCTCCTCAATCTCAACAGCCTCTACAGGCTCAGAAATACATAAATACAGCCTCAACATCTTTTCTTTGGTTTCTTATGTTTGGGTGTTTGAAATACAGCCTCAACGTCTCCTACTGTTTGCGAAATAATAAATACAGAAATTAAAGAACACATCAATTTTACGTGAAAAACACCTGGCTCAAAAGGTGAAAAAACCAAGACCTACTTCCCAGTAGGATTTTCCCAAACTCTTCACTAAATAAATGAACCAAACAACATTTACAAAATAAACTCTTTTGTAAACCTAAGGATTACCTCTAATCCCTTTGTGGCAAACTAGCCTCTAACTGTTTGCGACAAACTGCAAGTTAGCTATAACTTGAACACTCAGTACCTACTACAATTGCTTCTAGATAAAGTTGAAAAGGTACAAGTTGTAATCACCTACTACAAATAAACTAGACTAAAGACAACAGATGAAACTGATTCTTCTAGCTGGTTCAAGTAGCTTCAGTGTCGCACACTTAATTCTCACACGAACTGCTTGCAAAATTGCTTTGGTAATTTTGCTCTCAATTCTTGTTCAACTTCTGCTTTTTGTGCGTACCTGTACAATAAGAACACTTAACAATATATATGATTAGTAGACAAAGAGATTCACTAGAATTCGGACGCTACTCTTCCTTGGTGGAAGAGTTCTAGTTGATCTCAACTCCCTAAACCCTCCCTTATCTTGATTCTGTTCTTATTGAATAAGAAGTCCATCTCCTTATCAATTCGCAATCTTTTCGATCAGGAGATATCTTCTTTAGATCACTGATTTCGTTTATCTCCTGCTTGTGCACCTCACGTGTCCTTAACTCTGCATGTGTCTATGTCTCCAGATGGACCTGGTTCAACTTTGAGTTCCTTTGTCAATCTTCAATACCATTCAGCTTCTTGGTCCAACATATGATTTTCTTGAGAACTAAACTAGAAATCTGAGTAGTCATAATGAGTGCAAAAGAACTAATTGTATCATGTTCCTTATCTGGTTCTTTCATGATGTTTGACAAACCATCAAAATTAAAATCGCATAACTTTTCATTCTCTTTTGCAGACACTTTTATTTGGAATATAAATAGGAAGAGAAAAAGATAAACAATATGTCGTAGTGCAAAACGAAATTTTAAATTAGAGGTTCCCACTTGCACTGGTCTTGGGAAAAAGGTTAAAATATTGCAATGACCCAAGACTCCTCTTAACTCTTTATGCATAAGATTTAACTTGTAGATCTGGAAGATATCATCAATAACCTTGAAATAGCAGCTACTAATGGAATATATATTGAATAATTACTCCACTTGTATCGAAATAATTATTTAAAAGAAAAGTGCAATTTCTGACAGAAAACTATTATTAATAAAAGCAAGTAGACCTTTAAGTATATAGTAAGTCAGTAACATGTTTCCTGGAAAAAAAAATTAATACTTTCTCCGGTTCAAAATAAGTGATTTGTTGGCTTTTTTCTTGTGGTTCAAAATAAGTAATTTTTTTAGATTTCGAGAATGAATTAATTATTTTTTTCCTACATTACCTTTGAAGTAAATAGTGTTAGAATATGTGTTATGAGTATTTATGTGAGATAGTAAAAGTTAATATAATCAATTTTATTATTAATTAGTATTAAAAGATGAATTTCTTAATATATATAAAAATAGATAAAAAGTCACTTATTTTTAAACCCGAGGGAGTACTCCACTAATAACATGTTTCCTGAAAGAAAAAAAAAGTACTCCACTAGTAACATGTTTCTACTTCAATTTGAGACGCTTCGGATTACGAAAAGCCAACGAAAGAAAAAGCAAAAGATGATGAGGGAATCGAGAAGATGACAGGTAATTTTTGAATATTTAAAGTATTAATTAGATCCATATGGTAGATGTTAAGTTAATTTATACTATACATATTGCCAAACCGAGCAATTCATATCTCAAATGTTCGGTTGAAACTTCGAGAAGATCAAATATGAATTAATGTGACGATGCAAAAATCAAGTGTTGTGGTGTCGCTTATTGTAGAACTAGGCAAGTCATTATTCAAATATCTTAATACAGTAAAAGTTTTAAAAATATAAACGAAAGCAATTAGTATTTAAGAAAAAAAATTTGAAACAGAAATAAACCCACAACACAATACAATCTATCCCAAAACCGGAGTGTCACCGAGTAAGAGCATCTATGTCATAATACAGTCTATTACAATGTCTAAAGAGTAAGAACTGAAATACAAATAAAGATAATGAATGAGAGTCAAGGCTCCGAACGTCATGCAACTACCTCGATAGTCTCTAAGATCCTATCTCCTCAGTCAGCAGCCGTCGTGACCGAAAGCATCTGGATCTCCACACGAGGTGCAAGGTGTAACGTGAACACAACCAACTCAGTAGGTAAAAAACCAACATTTGGACTGAAAGGTAGTGATGACTTAACCAACACAGTGTAATATAGAAATAACGGTGCAGAAACGTAGGCATGCTTTTAAGTTCAATAGATAACTCAAAATAGTAAAATAGATCAAATCTGAACGATATGAATCATAAAATTCCTCTACTTCTACATTTCGATACACATGTTGTATGTGATGCACCATGTCGACATCCTCATGTGCTCAAATGCTCAATCACTCGGTACTATATATGGTCGGCCTAGGGAAGATCCATCCCGGAATATATACATCAGTGACTATCAGTCACCCAGAACCGAGTAGGGCCAATCTAGCCCGTGGAGAAGATCCATCTCCAGGTATATATAGTGCTTTGGAGAACATGTCCAGGGAAGATCCATCCCTCAACAATATCAATCGTGCTCGCTGGAGGTGTGTACAAACTCTGGATGAGCTTCTTCAGCCGAAGCACTATCATAAATCAGTATAGCCGCTGCGATGTGCAACCTGATCCCATAGCTGTCACTCATAATCAGGCTCTTGGCCTCACTCAGCCATCAATATCTCCAGTCTCACTCATGGGCTCACAATGTCATGAAACTAGCCCAAAAACAATGATATGATGTATCAACAAATATCCACAGAGACTGAGATGATATGAAATACATGAATATGATTGAGTACGAAATATCAATGAAATCAGTAAGATGACAGCAAGAAACGACCATTACCGGTCCCAACAGTACCGGCATAAATCCTAAAAATGATATCTAGTATGATCGACAACTCAATTACTTTATCGCATGATGAAAATACGGATATCAACAAGATAGAGCCACTATATAATGCCATGGAATCGACCAGGTCATAATTCTCACAGTGCACGTCCGCATGCACGTCACTTGGCATGTGGAACCCTCAGAACCAAGTTTGAAATATCATGCGGACGTGCACTGTGAGAATTATGACCTTAATACCAATCACATAAGACACAATTAGGGGTTTTGAACCCTCAGAACCAAGTTTGAAAGTGTTACTTACCTCAATCCGGGCAAAACTCTACTCCAACACGACTTTGCCTCTCAAATCGGTCTTCAAATCTCCCGAATCAGCCACAAGCAGTACAATACAATCAATATAGGCTAAATGAATCAATTCCATAAGATAAAAAAATAAATTTATAAGCCAAAATCTTAAATCGGCTCAAACCCGGTCCCCAAGCCCACATCTCAAAACCCGACAAAAGTCACAAAACCCGAAAGCCCATTCACTCACAAGTCTAACCATACAAATTTACTCAAATCGAATAACAAAATCCCATTCAAAACCTCAAAAATCTAATCCAAGAACTCTTCCTCATTTTCCCCATTTTCTATCCCAAATCACAAATTTGATGATGGAATTAAAGACATAAACGTGGGAGTTATCCAAAATAAGCAAGAATCACTTACCCCAATCAACTCCTTGAAAATCCCTTCAAGAGTCTCCCAAATCCGAGGTTTCCAGCTCAAAATATGAAAAATGGGTTCAAACCCTCATTTTTGAAATTTAACACTACTGCCCAGTGATCCTTAATCGCGATCGCAAAAATTGCCTCGCGATCGCGAAGCACAAATAGTCTGCCCCACAAATTACCATACACGAACGCGGAGACCTCCACGGAAACGCATACCCCAGCTTCCTCCAACCTACGCGGTCGCATCTCACCTCACGCGATCGCGAAGCACAAATGCGTGACACCCAATTGCCTTCTCTCCTCTTCGCGATCGCGGCATTGCACATGCGTTCGCGATGCACAACCTAGATAAAACTACGCGAACGCGTACCATCACTTTGCAAATGCATAGGGAAAAAATCACCTCTGCCCCAAACAAGCCTACACGATCACGGACCTGCCCACATAGTCGCATATAAGGAAACCAGAAAATTACACCAGCTATTCTGTAAAACCACTAACATAGTAACTAATAGCTAACTCCAGGCTAATCCTAAAACTAATAACTCAATAATAATTAGTTACCTATTTAACGATGGTCTAGTCAACTATGATCAAGTCCGCTGACTTAGGTTATTCTAATTTCGTCACTCCCCCTTAAGCTGTTAGGAGCAAACACATTTAGTATTCCAAACTTGAAATTTAATTTTCGTGTTGTAACCTTAGTAAAGCCTTAGTCATGATATCTGCCTCTTTATCCTTAGAGCTAACATATTGTGTCTTTATCAACCGCTGCTGTGTTTTTTCTATGATGAAGTACTGACAGTTAATTTCTATGTGTATGATATACTGGGTTGACTACTATTTGAAAATTTGTCTTGTTGTCATAGTACAAATCAATTTGCATTTTTACTTTTATTTTGTTCTTCAAACAATTATACTAACCACATCAGCTCAGCTATTGTCCTTGCTATGCTTATGTATTCTGCCTCTACGGAGCTTCTTGACATTGTGCTTCATTTTTTTTGACTTCCAGAATTTAAGGGACTCACCATACTTGATGATGAACACTACGACTGATTTCCTAGTGTTTGGGCATGATGTCCAATTTGCGTTACAATAGACAGTCAAGGTGTTGGTCTTCCTACTATTCATAAGTGTCCCTAAACCTGGTTTTATCTAACATATCTCACAACTCTGAGTGCTTTTTTATCTTTGACTTCCCTTTTGATTGTTGTATAAATTAGCTTAGAGTTTTAACTACAAATGCAATGTCTAATCTAGTCAAAGATAGGTAAAGCAATTTCGATGATCCTATGATATTTCCCTTTGTCTATCCAGTAAATCACTATCTTTAATTCCTGTTATATCATCTAGTTCTTTGACTTTGTAGCTTATGATTGAACTCTGATGGAATCCATGCTGATTTAAATGCACTTAATCCCATATCTGTGATGAGCTTCAATTCATATTTCCTCTAATTCATTAGAATTCTCTTGGTAGATCTGCTAAAGTCAATTCCCAAAATACTTTAGCTCTTCAAGATCCTTCATTTTAAAGCCTTCTGCAATTTCAGTTGATTGCTTCTATTAGTTGCAAACTGTTCCCAATAATTAACATATCATCCATGTAAACTAGGATAACCTTAATGTCTTTTCCATATCTTTTTGGGAATAGAGAATAATCCAAACTGCTTTGTGTAAAACCTTGATCCACCAAGACTTCAGTTAGCTTGACATTCCATTATCTACTTGTCTGTTTTAATTTGTATAAGAATACAAGCCTGCAAACTATTCCATTCTCACATGACTTGTTGATGTTTGGCTATATTTCTAGATTTTAGTACATTACTTACCTTATATTTTGGTATTTTAATGATAAATTTTGCATCGTTTGAGCTTAATCGTGTTGATTTTATGTGTATGACCATTTGAACACAAAGTGAAATGAATGTTGCACACAATGATGTTGAAAATACAAGAAAATAACATGAAAGTAGAAGCCACGAAGGAGACCAGGCCACATACCGCACTCCACTTGGCCTAAGGCGAGCCCAAGCTCACTTTTGACCAGGGAACGTGAGGTATAAGACCTCGCCCCTCATCAGACCTCACGAGGAGTCCAGCCTCGCCCCACACCAGGCCTTTTGCAGGTGCCCGTCTGAAACAAAATTATTTCCTTGTCAATGTTGGACTTGGAGACTTTGACCCTAATATATAGATACCCCCTAAACATGTCTAAAAGGGGGTTGGATGTTTTTTTAAGGCAAGAAGGACTAAAGAACACAAGCGGGGCATGAATCATCTCATCTTCCATCCTTAATCTAGTATTTGTAGTCTTTATAATTCAAAATAATATTTTGAGTATTCATATGATCATAAGTGGCTAAAACCCCCTTGTTTTTGGGTTATGTGTTGTTCTTGAGCATTGATGTTTGGCGGTTGATGAAATTACTAGATTTAATAATATAGTTTATTCAATCTTGTTCTCAATTATTTTATTGTGGAACCAACAATAGGATACTATCTATAAATTTTATAGTTAAACTCAAAAGTGAGAACTATATATTGCATTTAGGATTAGATAGGGTAAGTTCTTGAACCGAGCATCGAAAATAGATTCACGATTAGGATAAACATATTCTAATTACCTTACTGTTTATAATCACAGGAATTACACATGCGTTCTCGTTAATTCTAGTTCTGTAGACATATAGTGTTAGGTTGCCTTAAACAGGCGAGCGAGGCGTCTAATTAACTTCGTGAGCAAAATAAATCTGGCTAATAAAAAATCAGATAGATCAAGTAGTTAAATTAATCAAAAAATTCAATAGGATAGACGTTAATACCATAACACCGGAATATAATCATCTCATTGAATTTTTTCTTAAGTTATTTGTTTGCTAGAGTTGCAAGATGCTTTCTTGTTAGTAATTTTAGTTAAACGATAAAAAATACAATCATCTTCCTTAAAATCACTTGAACACTTAACTCATAATTAGTTTATTTTGGACGATAGTTAATCATAAGTCATCGTGGGAACAATACTTTGTTATTACTTGTCGATCATGTATATTTGCATGTGCATTGGCCCCAACAATATTTTGGCGCCATTGCCGGGGACTTTGGAATTAGCTATTTGTCTGAAATAAACTTTTATTTGTTATTTGTTCGAGTTTTAATTTTTTGCATTATTTACTTTTACAGGTGTTCACCTTGAATGCTACAGAGAAGTGCTTGAACGAACTTCCTCTTTATAATCACGATGAAACTCTTCTAGGTTAAAGAGAGCGGCCAAAGTGAGAGCTAGAACTGAAGAGTTGGGCATCATAGTCCAGCTACAACCAATAGAGATGGAAAAACATGAAGAGAGACTAGTGATAGAGCAACCTAATCTCGCAAACATGGCTCAGACTATCACGAAGCCTGACATAACTAGTCACTTTGAGCTTAAGCAGTGCAGCTAATTCAGTCCATAAGGAAATTTATGGGCCTCTCTAATGAAGATCCGCAGAGGCATATGCAAATTTATTTTGGAAATTACGAATACTTACAATAATCTGAATGTTTTCGATGATTATATCAGACTAATATTGTTCCCTTTTTCCATACTGGAGGAGGCGAAAAATGTTTTTTCTCGCAAAAATGGGTTTTGACGTGTGACAACTCTTTTAAATGGGAATTAAAAGAGAAGAGTCATCACCTAAGATTTTAAGGTGCGCTAGGGAAACTATTTGCAAATAACTCTACTTGACTAGTCAACTCCACCAAAGGTCGGGTAAGGGCTCAAATTACCTCAAACAGAAGGTGTTAGGCACTCTTCGAGGTCCCCAACTGTGGTTCGCGGCCGAAATTTAAACTACGTGGATTCGAGAATTAATCTAGGTAGTCAAATAAACAAAGAAAGATGTATAAGTTGAAAAATCTATTATAACATAAGAATTAACTATATAACTAATTTATACAAGTCTTAAAAATCACTAGGAGTACAATTGCGTCGATCTAGGACTAAGTGTGAATAACAAGTATATAAAAGGATAGGGGTCCTGAGTTTTTTTAGCCTAAAGAATCACCCTGTGCAACATAAACAATACTTTGAAACTCCCTTAGGGTAGGGGTTGCTCATATTACTCAGTGGTCACGTACTATCTTCTCCTGCTACCCAATTACTATATTGAAGTTATTTACCTAAAGCGCTCTAGTTTAATTATAAACTGTGTCCTAAGCATGCATTACCTGTCCCATGCCTATGGTCCAGGAAGCTTTGGACCGACTATTTGGGTGGTTCTAGACTTTTCTTAAGATGGTCAAAATGATGAAACTAGGCGCGCATTCAAAACATGTAGGGCTGCACATAATAGACAAGAAAGGCTCAAGTTAGCCTCTGCACATAAGCACAAAAGCACACGATCAATCACATATTTTCAGATTATGCAGTAAGGGGTTATAGGCAGTTTTAGAATTGAGATGTACTAAAGTCATTCAAAACCTATAGGCATGGCTTCTACATGACTGCATGGTTTTAATAAAATCTCATAGGCGGTACTGCTAGTCATATTATCGAAGTTGCAGATTAGAATCGTTATTAAAATCCCATGGACATGATCTCTAAGTGATTCACGCTTGGGCGGTTAAACCGTTAAAAACTCAAAATTATTCTCCTTTGATCCTATAGGCATGCTTTCTAAGCAAGTAGCGATGTCCTATAGGCATGTTTTCTAGGCGTGCAGTGTGATAAGGAAAACAACAACAATGACTTAATTAATCACATAAGGCCCTCTAGACATGGTATCTAGATTTGTATCGATGAGAGAAGTGACGTGATCTTATATGCATGATATCTAACAATCACATAGCAATAGTACAAGTTGAGTACATAACCAATGATGTTTGAATCCTATAGGCACGTTGTCTAATAATGTGTAGAAGTGAAGCATGTAAATGAATAAAACACTTAAACTCTTGTAGGCATGCTTTATACCAATGTACGGGAATAGGACATGTAAAGCAAGTGAAGTGCTTAGGTTCCTATAGGCATGCTTTCTATCGGAAAAGCTGCAAACAAAGCATGTAGACCCTATAGACGTGTTTTTACCCATTCATGCAAGAATTAAAGTACCCCAAACCCCTTTTACTAATCTCTCCATTATTCATTATTATAAATTATTACAACACAAATAAATAATGCAAACAGAATAAAACAGTCATAAGCCCAATAGGACAACTATAAGCCCAACACAAAGTAACCCTCTGATTTTCTAGGCCTTCAACGGTCTTGCTCTCCGGGCCACCAACTGGCCTAAATCCCAACCTCACAAGGACAACTAGAATGCACCTGAATCTAGTACTCAAGTCCAACGACACATATGGCCCATCAAACCAGGACCAAACGTGAAGACAATTGTCTTGCTTACCCAGTAACCAACAACAAATGACACAAGTAACGGCCCATGCAAACTATTTACTCAAATACCTTCAGATATAGGCGTATACATAGGGAAATACTTAGGTGTTATAGCTAATGAAGAAATTGGACTTGTTAAACATGATATCCCAGAGGTAAAGAAGCACATGAATAAAAATAGAACAAAATCTCTCAAAGAGATTTCAACAGACAGGGGTTTGAAACAAACATGGCTATAAACTGCTTCAATAGGAGTTCACACACAGAAGGTTTAACAGGAGGTTCTAAGGTAAGACATGATTGAAACTAGTCCTACAAAACAATCATATAGTCATAGTTCCATGGGGTGACAGAGTAACTAGAAGGTATTCATTTAACTATAAAGAAACTAGAGATTCTGCAGGTTGATAATGTGTGACAAGTTCTTTTATGCATCCAGGATTACCCAAAGGCATTAGACTCAAGTAGATTTAACACTAGCAGGGAGGGTTTCATCATGATAATAGAATTACATTAAACATAGAACAATTAAAACTTTGTTGGGGTTCACTAAAGGTATAAAACATAAGTCATGCTTGGTATGGAAGTTTAAACAGTATTGTCATGCAATAATTCATACGATCATGGACTAATTATAAGGAAAGTCATCAGTCATGATTGCATCAAGTATGAGATATAAAGAAGGCATGGTCACAACTAATTGGTAATCAAACAAGACTTCTTAGAAAGTAGACAGACTAATAGGAATAATCCAAATCGATTTACCAATACCCACTACAATCATCGCAAAAAGGCTCAAGAGGTCAAAGGTGCTATAGGGATTCAGGGAAAATGAAAATATACAAAATTCACGGTGAATATGAAAGTAAGGTGACACTTGAGTGGTGTCACGCCACCTTTTTCTATCGCACGGGTTAGGTACGGAGACATCGGGTTCATGACATTCTGGACAACTCCTTAAAGGAAGCGGTTTAAGGAAGAGTCGCCACCTAACGATTTTTATGGTGCGTTAGGGCACCTAGAGTTGATAACTCATGAACTAGTTCGCGTTACCAGAGATTGGGTAAGGGCTTGAAATTATCCTAAGGGGAAGGTATTAGGCACCCCTCAAGATCCAAAACTGTGGGTCCCAACCAATAAGTTTGTGAATTTGGACGGTGAGCAAGTAACAAATAAGGTTCACATAAGAAGGGGATTTTAAACAAATATAAAATCTTTAAAGGTTTTGGAATATCATAAACAAAAGAATTGTCCTAAGTTTAAAGTAATACGGATCACTTCAATGCAATACCCGGTATGTCACACCTCGAGGAGGGGGCTACACGTGGTATTAGCGCACCGATCATCATATCCGTATTCTTCCCTCCCCACCCCGTAAAGATTATTTAAAGCGCGCGTGTTGGTCACGAAATCTTATTGCGTGCAATTACCCGTCCCATCCTATGAGTCCCGGAGGGTATTTAGGACTACTAATCCTACAATATGAGTGCTAGGCTGGACCCCTAGGCTTAAAGGATAAAATACTAGGCGACATGCATAACAAGTAAGGCTTCACATATGAAGGAACACATAGGGACAAATAAAGTCTCATAGATCCCTCCACAAGTATACACATAATTGGCACGTCTCACACACACTTAAAGTCTCAATGATAGGAGTTTAAAACAGGAATTTTGAGTAAAACAGTAAATCGCAAGAGAAATCTGATTTGGAAAACTTAATGAAGGCAGAGGATTTAATTGAGGTTGAGTGATTCAAAAATAGCTAACTTTAAGAAATATAGCAGTTAAAGGTAATGGTAAAAACTTAGAAGTACAGTGATTTACAGCTTCACGGAAAACATAGCAGGAAATCATTGAAGTCTTTTTTTTTGAAGTAAAATAGTGATAAGTGACATGAATACAATAGCTTAACATATAACAGTAGTTATAGATAATTGCAGTAAAGGAGTGACAAATAGTATCAAAACTACAGTAGCTTTGAAATGTTCAGAGTAAAGATTCGAAGTGGCACGATTTTGAGCAGGGGGAATATCTTTGAAAACCCAATAATTTAAAACATAATAGTATAAAAATCAGAGAGCCCTAGGGGAAGCAAATACACAATTTCAAGACTGTTTTTAAAAAATAGAGCAAGAGCAAAATGACTTCAAGGAGGTAAAGTAAGAAGGCAAGCATCAGGAAGTAAAATGTTTAAAGGGACTAATCTGTTCTAAACCTAGTTAATTAATCTCAATACGCATTAGGCCTAAAGTTTGCCTAGGCGTCGCCTATATTGCCTAATTATATCAAAGGGTGAACATACATATTTAAGTCTGTTTTTAAGGGATATATACTTGCAGAAACGTTTCAAACAAATTAACCATATTTTACGGGATTATTAGATTAAACAGGCTAGTTAGACATTTTAACGATTGAAACTCAAACAAGTGGAAGATTCTAAGCAACATGATATCTAATGCACGTAGGATTTCCTAAAATATGGTTTCTAAGATGCAAATGCAGCGATGACCTTATGCAGTTGATTTCGATTGTTATTAACTGATCAGAATTAGGGGATAAGTGTGATTACATGCTGAAAGTGAAAGTCCTAAAACAGGATTTCTAATATGTGAAATGCATGTCCTATGCATGTTATCTAATGCACAAATAAGTAAGTAAGGTCATATAAGCATGTTTTATATCCATTACCTAAGCTAGGCATGCATAACCCTCATATTCACTATCCAGCCCCAATCATTCGTTTACAAATTATTACAGACCATAATAAGTGAATTACAATAATGAAAAAAGGAAAATAAGAAATTATTCTATAGGGAGCCTTCAATCAGGCCCAATCTTCCAGACTCACCCCTCTCAATTTCACAGCCTTACATCAACCTGGGTGCGGCAAAGCTCCCAAAGGCCTTGGTGAGGGCCCTGGCCAATACCAGCACCTAGCAAATGCCCATGGTTAAACCAGTGCAGTGTAGAGTACCCTACATCAGTGTCTCAAGGTTCAGAAGGAACCCATGGTCCCTAAGCGATGCACACACTGAGGGGGGTGGAACCTAAAGGTTTAGGAATTGTGTGAAGTGCTAAAAGAGGTTAAGAAAGGGAATTTTAAAATCACTTAGAGACTAACAGGAGAAAATAATTTTGAAATAGGAAGTAACAACACTAATCACAGCTCAGTAGAGTTCCAAGCAAAAAAACACAAATAGGAAAAATGGTTTAGGGACAAACAAAGATGACAGTAGATGATCAATTTTAGTTACAGGTTCATCACATATTGGGGATACCCTTATGGAAGTAACAAACATTATACAACTGCTAAAGAGATCACAGAAGAGAGGCTAGACAGATGAAAAAGAAGACACACAAAGATGCTAGACATGCAAAGAGAAGAGAGACAGTAACCACATAGTCAAATGATCCCATAGGCCCTAATGAACCACAAAGAATAGAGCGGGAGTTTGTGCTAAGCTAGAAGAAGAAGAGAGATCATATAGAGGGATTAGACATGCTAGTGACATGGCAAGCAATAGAACCACAAATAGAAGCATGCAAGGAACAATAAGAACCTAAAATAGAATTGAAACATGTTGTTTGGAACACTTGTTAATTTAAACTAGAAACATACCGGTTATGCAAGTAAAGAGCAGCAGTAGAGTGTAGCAAATATCACAGTAGCCTTGGCTTAGCAGCCGGGTAGTAGCAAGCAGCAGTAGAGAGTAGCAATAGAGACAAGAGAGACAAAACACAAGAGAGTAGTGTATATAGAGAGTTGAGCCAAATTCGACTTATTAGTTTAATGAAAGAGTAAGAGTATTTATAACTTTCAAAGCAGTAGTGAAATAAGGTAAGAATCAAGTCCAGTAGTAATTAAAGGACTTTGAAATCAATTAGTCAAGAAATAAGGCAAGTTTTTATTCGCAAAATATTGAGAATCAGTAGCATATAGGCAAGAATAATCAATACAGGACAAATAAGGAATAAATCCCTGTAATTTGGTACTAATAACTTAATAAAGAGTAGGGATCAAAAGGCCCCTTTAATTAAGGAGTCACTTCACACGGTCAAGACAGGTAAATAAGGAAAGAATAACAAGCACATAGTAGGGGATTGGGGGTAGGTACAGGAAGGTTTAATTAGGGTAATAGCCAAACGGTACAATTAGTTGTAAAATAAGCAAGAGAAATAATCAGTAGTGTAAAGAATATCACAAGGAATCAATCAGAGGAAATCAATCACATGAAATTAGGGATTCAATGTTAACAACACTGATATTAAAGGAACATTCCATGAACGAACATATAAGCAGAGTATAAGCAAGCAAAATCGAATCGAAACCCTAATATAACAGCAAAAGCAGAATCAATCGAAGCATATTCATGAGAACATAACAAGCAAATGGAGCAAGTAAACATATATATCGAAATCAAGTCAGAAACTAGGGTTACGACTATAGATTAGTGTTTTTAGCAAAAATCAAACAACAAAGTAAAACCTTGAATAAACAGGCAAACATAAGAAGAATCGTGAAATAAAACTGAGAAATCAGAATTTAAATCGTTTAAAAGGGGTTCTAAGAAACCTAGTGTTTAAAAGCAAAAAGGGAAATCGTTTGCAAAACATCAGGTTTTAAGAAAGCATAGGTGAGAATCATCGAGACAAACATAGATATATTGCAGATCTTAAAAGAAGTCGAAGGGTTAGGGCTAGGGTTTAGAAAGAACCCATAGATTATCGAAAAATCTGTAGTAATGCTCAGAGATAGTGGTAGCCGGAACACCATCGAGTTGAACCTCGTCGGAGAAGGCCGGAAACGTCCAGGCAGGAGCCTCCATGGACGTTCTGGCATGGTTGAAGCTTTAAAGGGTCTTAGAGATGAAGTAGCTGGAGAGACATAGCTTCATGGTGGCCGGTGGTTGAAGGGGTGAGCCTGGAAGTGGACGGAGATGAAGGCCATCGGAGAAGATGAAGGGCCCAGAAGGCTCTAGATAGATGAGGGAGCAGAAGAGTCGAGAAGAAAGAGAGAGTGAGTCTTGGGAAAATGAGAGACGGGGAGGGGGTAAGTTAAATTAATTAAGGCAAGTAATTATCTGGGCCGTTGATCTCGTTTGATCAACGACTCAGATTGAATGGGGATTGGGCTGGGTTGGTTCAGGGTTTGGGTTTGGGTATTTTAATTGAGTTAATGGGTTGGGTAATAGGTTTGAAATGTGGTTAGATTTTAACTGAAGATAGGCTAGACATTAAATACCCAAATAAATAGGATAATTAATTAATTAAAAAGCTGAATAATTATACAAAAAATGAAATTAAGTTAATATAAGTATAATTACAATAATTAGCCAATATAAAAATGTAAAGACATAAATTCGAATTTTAAAGGTATAAAATGACTAATCCGGCTATAATTGCAAAATAATTTTAATTGCAATTAAATAGGACTCGATTAGCCAATTTATGAAATATTTGGATTTTAATAAAAAAGAAAAAAAAGTGATTATAAATGACATACTAAATTGGAAAGTATTTCGAAATTTATTTTAGAGCACAATTTATGAATTATTAAAATATGAAGTATTAAATAAATAGGGAAATAATTTAGGTAAAAATATGGAAAAATTAGGAAAAATACTCATTATTGCAAAGAGTGATTTTGAAAGCTTATACCCGGGAAGGATGAAAGAGTTGTCGGGTAAAGATATGATGGCCAATTTTGATCGAGATGAAACGGCGGGATAGAATTCGGCCGCACCCTGGTTTCTGAGCAGCCTACATATCCCTGGTTTTGCAGGAATCAGGCCGCATGTAGTTCCGGAATCATCAGCGAAATATACCGATGATGTTTCACAAGAACGGACGCAAGGTGCATGGTAGGGTAAGAGTAAGAAGTTCTTACGGGGGACGATGTAGGAGAACAAGAATGGTCTGCTCCTGCCTGGTTGGCTATTCCGGCCGGGTTACCTGCAGATAAAGAACGAACGTATATTGTGCATAATATAAACATGATGCAAGTTCCCGTTGGACTATGAATGATGTATTTGGATCATTAAGATGATGTCCTTAGACCATGATGTCCTGGGCCATGAATCGCTTGGTGCGGGATTCGCAGGCTATGAAATGATGTTCTCGGGCCATGCGGATGGTGCCTCCGAACGATGACGCCTTTGGAAAAGTTGGCGATATTTCAGCCCATGAAAAATGCAGTAATATGATGCCAACAAAACAGAGATTAGTCTTGCGATTTGTGAAAGGAAAGAGGGGCAGAGCTTAGCCCGAAAGAAAGCGTAAATAAATAACGTAATGAAAGGTGAATTCTTTGAAAAGGTAGAAAGGAGCTCAGTGTAGTGTAATAAGATGCGGAGAGAGGTAGCGTAGAACCTCGGAAGGCGGAATAATAGCCTTATGCAAGAAGTAAATGCAGATGGAGGTAGAGCTTAACCTCGGAAGGCAGAAAGTTAGCTTTATGTAATGTGAGAAAAATGCAGAGAGACAATGCTTAGTCTCAGAAGGCAGAAAGGTAGCCTTATGCAGTGTGAGAAAAATGCATAGAGACAATGCTTAGTCTCGGAAGGCAGAAAGGTAGCCTTATACAGTGTGAGAAAAAATGCAGAGAGACAATTCTTAGTCTTGGAAGGCATAAAGGTAGCCTTATGCAGTGTGAGAAAAATGCAGAGAGACAATTCTTAGTCTCAGAAGGCAGAAAGGTAGCCTTGTGCAGAGATGCGAATGCAGATGGAGGTAGAGCTTAACCTCATGCAAGATGGATACATAGCTTAGTCTCGAGAGGTAGGAAGGTAGCTTCATGCAATGTAGAAAATAAAATGATAGTAAGATTTCTTAGCTGATGATAAAGTGCGATGATACGACTGTTGTGAATGAAGTATCGTTTGCAATGATGATAGTAGTAAGCGTTGGCATGTGCAATGAGTTCGAGAGTGTATCCTTGAGAAGCATGCGTCTTGTGGGGGTAATGTGATGTCTTGGGCTTTCACCGTTTTTATGCCTGCATCCAAAGAAAAATCATGAGTTCTGTAGAGAGAAGGGTTAGATCGTATCCCTGCTGGCTCGGATCGGCCTATCTGCTTGATGATGATGACTTTGTTTGTACCACAGGGCTAGCGTTGCTAAAACAAACTGTTTTTTGAGAAATAAATATGCACGGTTTTATAAAATATGATATAACATATAGAAAATAATAGTTTTCTTTGGATGAACCGATGACCATGACGCGGTTCAAGACATTGCAACCTCTCTTGCTGCGGAGATTTGAGGGTCCTCCTCAACATTTTTCCCCAGCTTGATGGGTGAAGGCTTCTGGCTGTTACTGGTGCGGTGTTTGGCTGAACTTGATTCGGAATTTTGAGGTCCCTCCTCAAAATTCTGCCCCAATTTTTATTCGTGGGGGAAAATGAAAAGTTTATTAAAATATGACCGAACCCATAGGGTTGCCTACATATCCCCTCTTAAACGGGAATCAGGTCAGGCGTAGTTCAATTTACAACATTGATAGAAACATAATAATTACACATAGTAGCACTTGACTGCGTCTGAATTGATTGGTTTAGGCCAAATTTCTCCATCCATTTCTGCCAGTATGAGCGCTCCTTCTGTTAGTACTCGGTGAACCATGTACGGGCCTTGCCAATTGGGAGAGAATTTCTCCTTGGCTTCATCTTGATGAGGAAAGATTTTCTTTAACACCAGCTGCCCCAGTGTGAATCATCTTGGTTTGACTTTCCTGTTGAAGGCTCTGGTCATTCGGTTTTGATATAACTGACCATGACAAACCGCGTTCATTCTTTTTCTGTCTATGAGGGTCAATTGCTCATATCAACTTCTTACCCATTTTGCGTTGCTGAGCTTCTTGTATCATTTTCAGAGATGGAATCTCGACCTCGACAGGAATGACGGCTTCCATACCATATACAAACATATAAGGGGTTGCCCCAGTTGACGTGCGGACCGTGGTGCAGAACCCTAACAGAGCAAATGACAGCTTCACATGCCGCTGCTTGTGCTTCTCTATCATCTTTCCCAGTATCTTCTTGATGTTCTTGTTGGCATCCTCAACGGTTTTGTTCATTTGAGGTCTGTATGCTGTAGAATCCTACGCTTGATCTTGAAGGTTTCTCACATTACTCTATCAAATCACTGTTGAGATTGGAACCATCATCGGTGATGATTGACTCTGGAACTCCAAACCGACAAATAATGCGGTCGCAGACAAAGTCGGCTACCTCTTTCTTAGTAACTTCTTTGTAAGATGCTGCTTCGACCCATTTGGTGAAATAATAAATGGCAACCAAAATGAACCTGTGTCCGTTGGAGACGGAAGGCTCGATTGGTCCAATAACATCCATGCCCCAAGCGGCAAACGGCCAGGGTGAACTTGTTGCATTAAGCTCACTAGGAGGTACCTTTATCATATCCCCATGTATTTGACATTGATGGAATTTGTGGACATACATGATGCAGTCTGTTTCCATGGTCATCTAGAAATAACCAGCCCGAAGTATCTTCTTTGCTAGAACAAACCCGTTCATATGAGGACCGCATGTACCAGCATGTATTTCCCCCAACAACTTCGTTGCTTCCTTTGCTGCGACACATCTTAGCAAACCCAGGTCGGGAGTCCTCCTATATAGGATTCCTCCGCTATGAAAGAAGTTGTTTGATAACCTTCGAAGAGGGTGCTTTTGAATGGCGTTTGCAAGTTCTGGGTACTCTCCCTCTGCCAAGTACTCCTTAATGTCATGAAACCAAGGCTTTCTATCTGCCTCTTCTTCAACGTGGGCACAATAGGCCAGCTGATTGTGAATCCCCACCGGATAGGGTCAATGAAGTTCTTATCTGGATGCTGGATCATACATGACAAGGTGGCCAGTGTGTCGGCGAACTCATTCTGGACTCTGGGAACGTGCCGGAATTCAATCTTTGTGAAAATCCTTCTCAATTCCTGCACACGATGTAGGTATGGAAGTATCTTGGAATTCTTGGTCGCCCATTCCCCTTGGACTTGGTGTATCAATAAGTCAGAATCACCGATTACTAATAATTCCTGAACATTCATGTCGATGGCCAAATTGAGCCCAAGGATGCAGGCCTCATATTCAACCATATTGTTGGTGCAGGGGAATCCGAGTTTGGCGGAAACCGGGTAATGCTGACTAGTTTCTGAAATTAAGGCTGCTCCGATGCCCACGCCTTTGAAGTTTGCGGCCCCATAAAAAGGAACATCCTCCAACCGTCGTAAGATTCTGCAATGTCCTCTCCTACGAATGATACTTCCTCGTCGGGGAAATATGTTTTCAAAGGTTCGTATTCTCCGTCCACATGATTCTCAGCAAGATGATCGGCTAATGCTTGTCCCTTAAATGCCTTCTGAGTTACGTAAATGATGTCGAACTCACTTAATAGGATCTGCCATTTAGCTAGCTTGCCAGTGGGCATGGGCTTCTGAAAGATGTACTTTAGCGGATCCATCCTCGATATGAGGTACGTTTTGTAGGCACAGAAATAATGTCTCAGCTTCTGTGCGACCCAATCATAATATGTGCGTTCTAATAGAGAAATACCGGGCCTCATACGGAGTAAACTTCTTGCTGAGGTAATAAATTGCTTGCTCTTTCCTCCCTGTTTCGTCATATTGCCCGAGAACGCAACCGAAAGCTCCATCTAATACGGCCAGGTAGAGTAATAGGGGTTTACCCGGCTCTGAGGGTACCAAGACTGGTGGTGTTGAGAGGTACTCTTTGATTCTGTCGAAGGCCTTTTGACAATCCTTGGTCCATTTGGTGGAAGCATCCTTTCTTAGCATTTTGAAAATTGGTTCACAAATGACGGTAGACTAGGCTATGAACCGGTTGATATAATTGAGCCTTCCCACAAAGCTCATAACATCATTTTTTTCCTTGGTGGCGACAATTCTTGGATGGCTTTGACCTTTGAGGGATCTAACTCTATTCCTCGACGACTGACAATGAACCCTAGCAGCTTGCTAGCAGGAACCCCGAACGCACACTTTGCGGGGTTAAGTTTCAGATTGTATTTCCTTAACCTGTTGAAGAACTTTCTCAAATCATCCATGTGATCAGCAACTTTCTATTATTTGATGATGACGTCGTCCACATATACCTCGATTTCCTTGTGAATCATATCATGGAATATAGTAGTCATGGATCTCATGTAAGTGGCCTCTGCATTCTTCAGACCAAATGGCATCATTTTGTAGCAATACACTCCCCACAACGTAATGAATGCTATTTTCTCAGCATCTTCCTCGTCCATCCAAATCTGATGGTAACCAGCAAAACAATCTACAAAGGACTGCAACTCGTGCTTGGCACAATTGTCAATTAAGATGTGTATGTTCGGCAGGGGGAAGTCATCTTTTGGACTGGCCCGGTTGAGATCCCGGTAGTTGACATAGATTCTGACCTTCCCATCTTTATTTGGTACATGCACAATGTTAGCTAACCATGTAGGATATTCGACCACTCGGAGAACCCCATCGTTGATCTGTTTGGTGACCTCTCCTTTGATTTTCAAGCTCATGTCTGGTTTGCATTTCCTGAGCTTTTTCTTCACTGGTGGGCATGTTGGATTGGTTGGCAGCTTGTGGGCCACAATAGATGTATTGAGGCCAGTCAAGTCATCATATGACCAGGCGAATATGTCCTCATATTCCCTTAAGAATTCTGTATATTCCTCCTTTTCTGACGGCGACAGATGAATGTTGATGCGTGTTTCTTTGATGTTATCTGCATTTCCAAGGTTGACAACCTCAGTCTCGTCCAAGTTAGACTTAGGTCTATTCTCAAAGTTCTCGACTTCTTTAATAATATCCTCAGGTATACCATCCTCATCCGACTCGGAATCTATTTGTTGTGTTGCTTCGTTGCAGGTCACAGTCGTCTGTTCATCAAGATAAGTAATAGTAATGCTGTATGAATAAAATAATGGGGAGGAAAACAGTAGCAAGTAAATATAAGTAAAATGTAAGATTTATAAGGAAATTGGAAATGCTTTGATAAATTGAGTAATTGTTTGAACATAAGAGCTCTTTCTTGCAGAAATTAAAAATGCGAAAAGGAAGGAAATGCTTTGAATAAATAAACTGTAAATAATGTTTGTTTTTTTAGCCTTGCTACCCCGAGGCCCGACAGGCTTTGGTTGTCCTGACAGACCAATTGTTGAGATGTGATCCCTTGCTCACGACTTGTTTGGAAGGGCCTTCCTCCCCCTCCTCTTCAAAAATGACACAACAGTCTATATCCTCATCATCCAGAAATAAATCTCTTATCGCTGCGGGGTATTGGCTGCTCCAATGGGTAGTAGGGGCCGCGCCATGGTGGCGACCAGTCCCTGAACTCCTTCCAAGTGTACTCGTACCCCAGACCAAAAGTAGTACCATGCTTCTTGAGTGTTATTTGCTTTCTTATTCCTTGAAGATGCTTACCGAGCCCTTTACCCGGCTCGTACCCTTGCCAGTTCAGTATGCTTTCAGTCTTACTTCCCCACCACTTGTCTTTGTCAATAGCGTTAACACGATCTATGTTATGATAGATTTCTCCGCCCAACTTTCTCCTTCCATCGATGACCGAAAAGGTCTGGCGAACATAGATATGGTTGCTACCGTCGCCATGAATGATTACCTCTTGATGGTTCCATTCAAACTTCACAGCTTGGTGTAGGGTGGATGCCACGGCCCCAGCCGCGTGGATCCAAGGTCGTCCCAATAGTAAGTTGTAAGATGCAGGCACATCTATCACTTGGAAATCTACATCGAACCATGTTGGTCCCATTTGTAAACATAAGGTAATTTCTCCCATGGTGGATCTTTGCGAACCGTCGAAGGCCTTTATGTTGATCTCTCCTTCCTTTATCTCATGTAAACTCTTGCCCAATTTCTTGAGCGTGACCAGCAGACAGATGGAACCCCCATCAATTAGGATCCTTGTGATGAAATGATCCTCACATTGTACGGTGATGTGTAATGCTCTATTATGCCCTAGACCCTCTGGCGGTAACTCATCTTCATGAAAAGTGATCTTGTGACTCTCCAGTATCTGGCCCACCATATTGGCCATTTCTCCACTAGTGATATTGTCTGGCACGTATGCTTTACTCAGCACTCTTAGCAAAGCACTCCTGTGAGTTCCAGAGTTTTGTAACAGGGAGAGGATGGATATCTGAGCTGGCATTTTGTTCAACTAGTCGAGGACCGAGTATTCCTTAGCTTGTATCTTTCTCCACTGATCATCAGAACTTGTTTCAATAATGCGGGGACGATTGTTGGCCTGCTTGCTAGACTCGGACAAATGCTCAGGGGTATAAACTCTGCCAGTTCTCGTCATACCCTATGCAATGATGGCTTCTTCAGACTTGCCTTTACCTTTCCTCTTTACTTCAGCGGTATAGTCCCATGGAATGGCGTCTGAATAAAAGGGTGTCGTTGTTGACATTGACATTGGAATAGGTGTGGTCATTATTATTCCTGCCGGAGTATATGTTATAGATGGCCAGATTGCAACTTCGAGCGGTCGCACAAACTCGACTTCGATCGGCCCTTGGGCTTTTCCATCGGCGGATGGCCTTGATTCAAACTCAAGTGGAATTGACATGTTTACCTCAACTTCCTCAGACGGCTGTATCTGGACCACGATCGGATTAAGAGTAATCGCAGGCTTCTTTGGATCACCCTCGGCAATTAGCCCAATTGATTCCTCAGGATCCCAATCATCTTCAACCTCAATCATGTGGATACCGCCTTTATGGTCAGGCAGCGGATTATTGCGAATATTAGGAGCATGGTCCTTGGCTACAATGATCTTGTTATCTATGAGGGTCTGTATCTTGTCTTTCAGGGAACGACATTCCTTGATGGTGTGTCCCTTCATGCCGGAGTGGTAAGCACAGGTTTTGTTTGGGTTGAACCACTGAGATGGGTTCTCAGGGATGACAACGGGGATGGGTGTGACATAACCTGTCGCTTTAAGCTTTTCATATAATTGGTCAATGGGTTCAGCTATGGCAGTATACTGTTTTAGTGGACGACAGTCAAAATTTGGGCGAGGTCTTGGGAAGTTTTGGCGAGCAGGTGGTGATTGGTAGTGAGAGGGTTGGAAATTGTAGGCATTATAAACGGAAGCTGGTTGGGAGTATCTGGGTGAGGTAGGCTGATATGTGGGTGGTGGAGCTTGTTAGGCGGGTGAGGCTGTCTGGTATTTAGGTGAAGGTGCTTGGTAACTTGGAGTTGGTTGGTATGTGAAGGAAGGTGCGGGGTATACTTGATATTTAGGAGGGGACTTGGCTTGCTGTGCCACCATCGCGGCTCCTACATCCCTTTTCTTGGACACACCACCGGATTGCAGAGCTTTGTTGGTAGCCTGTAAGGCTTCGAAGTTAGTAACCATACTGTTTTTGATGCCTTCCTCGATTCTCTCTCCCAACTTGATGATATCAGAAAACTTGTTCCCTTCGACCATCATCAGCCGCTCATAGTACTAAGGATCCTAAGCGCGCATGAAGAATTCTTTTATCTGCTCTTCTTCCAAGGTTGGCCTAACCTTAGCGGCCTCTGACCTCCAATGAGTAGCATACTCGCGAAAAGTCTCAGTTGGTTTCTTCTTCAAGTTCTGGATGTAGAACACATCCGGTGTATTCTCCGTGTTGAATATGAATCTATCCATGAAGTCTGTAGCCATATTCACCCAATTTTTTGGATCTTGATTGATGTACCAGGATAGTGCATCACCTTTCAAATTCCTCATGAATAGTTTCATGCGGATCCTTTCATCTTTTCCCACGCCGACCAATTTTTCGCAGTAATTCCTTAGATGGACTCTTGGGTCACCAGTACCATCAAAGCTTTCGAACTTATGAGGCTTGTACCCCTCGGGCAGTTCAACATCAGGCTGTATGCAAAGGTCCTCATAATTCAATCCCTCAACCCCTTTAACTCCTTCGACGCCCTGAACTCGGTTGGTCAATTTCTTGCGTTCCTCGGCCAGATTCCTGATGAGCTTGTCCTTCTCGTCAGACTCATAGGTATGTGGTGTGGAATGAGCTACGGTTTCCACATAAATGGGGTTGTCATAAGCCTAGAAGTGGTCTTTCATATGATATTGAGGAGGTGGAGTGTTGTAGTTGCGTGGTGCTGGTGGAACGGGAGCTTTGGGGTGATTGGGTTGTTTTGGGTCGTTTTGGGGTAAAGTAGGGTTCAAAGTATTTGGGAAGTGAACATTTGGAACTTTGAGGGAGAATGATAGGTGGGTCAAATTCTTGACTTGGTCAAGTTCCTCTTGGAACTTCAGCAGCTTCTTCTCTAGTGGAGACATACCCTCGTGCAGAACCTGAATACCCTGACCATCAATGATCTTAACCTGTTCATCCCTGTTGTCTTTTCTAGTACCGCTTGCATCTGACATTTTAGTTTTACCCTTGATTTTTCCTTTGGGAGGATTGGGAGGAGGAGTAGGAGGAGGGCCCTTTGATCTGGTGCAGTAAGTTGTTGATGCCAGAGTGCACGAACTAACCTTTGGGGAAGGGGAATAACTAACAAAAGGTATTGAAGTTAGCGAAGATATAAAGAATATTGCGGTAATTTAAACACATAATGCAAAAATGTAAAACGCATCCTAAGTTGGGGAACCTCTTTATGCCCGAGGTAGGCCTAGAGACAAATTAATTTGGAGAACTTAAATACTAAATGCCTCATTTTATTGATGATAAAATAGACGAATCCAACTTGACTCTAAAAATACGAAAAATGCAAAATGTCATTAATGGCCAATGGCCTTATTACATCAAAAGCAAAGTAAAGACAAATCCTATCTATTTGGTCTCAGAAGGATCTTCCCCATACTCGGCACCTCTACTTTCTTTGATCAACATTCCCATCTCGCGGAGTCCCAGCAGCAAGTAGGTCTTGGCTGAAATACCTACTTCAGCTCCCTCGGTCTTTTGACAAGTCTCGATCCTCCTAAGGAACTTTTCCTCCAAGTCAACGATGCCTCATTCCAAGCGTGCTAGCCTCTGCGTAGAATTGATAGCCATGTCCTTACATTCCTCGATCAGCTTTTTGTTGGCTATGTGGATTTTGTGATGATCTTCTTCACAGTCACAGAGCCTTTTGCGCAGCTGGTTGAACCTAGTTGTTGCCTCGGCTTTCTCGTCTATGACCCTATGTCCTTGAGCAAAACCTGGCTCAATATTTCCTCCCCAGTTATCTTCCAACCATCCGAGATAGTAAGGAGAGCAACAAACATGATACCTGTCAAGCTCGATAGTATCCTTCTCCAACCGGATCCTGCAATGCCACAATTGCTGAGCTTGACATTTGTGAGGGCTATCATCATCTTGGAAGTCCGCCCTGAGATGACCCAATTTCTCGACCCTTGGAACGACTTGTTTCCTCCCTGCCCGCCTCATGACGCGAATTGGACGTATGAGTATGTCCCTCTAAGACCAATCAATATCAGGAATAGGGTGTCTCTAGTCCGAATGATGAATTGGTTGTTCGGGAACCACTCGAACATCCATTGTATTTGATCCTCGGTCAGATCTCCCAATAACTCAACCCATCCCTTTGCATTTGCTGGCTGTGCAAACATGTCGGGGATGTAGTTCATACGCTTTGGGTGATGGAAAGCAATATGGTCATCCCAAATTCTCCTATGTATGTCTTGACGGTAGTTGCCCCTTTGTAAATGCTCGGTGAGCCAAAGTTGAAGTAGGAGGTTGCAACCCTCAAAATGTTCCGCTCCTCGTTGACAGCTCTCCAAAGCTCGGTATATGTCAGCAACAATCATGGGTACAATGCTGAAATCTTGTTCGTCGATCCCTTCCATCAGAGTCTTGGTAACCATAGCCAATCTGGTGTGGATTCTCCCCTTCTTTGTCTGGAAGACCATCAATCCCAAAAAGCAGAATATGAAGACGAATACACGGCAGTGA
Organism: Nicotiana undulata; assembly: GCA_005239495.1. Classification (NCBI taxonomy): domain Eukaryota; kingdom Viridiplantae; phylum Streptophyta; class Magnoliopsida; order Solanales; family Solanaceae; genus Nicotiana; species Nicotiana undulata. Next base: position 39,985 of record ML267516.1, read on the forward strand.
ATGTGTCCTAGAGAGGTGAGGGCGAACTCTTCCTGATATGTGTGGCAAGACTGACTACGACCATACCTATCGTACAAATAGTCAAAAGGGATGTACGAGTCTTCTAAGCAGACTAAATTCGGATTCTTCTTGAGTCCCATCATTTTGAGAAAACCCCGGCTTGTTCGATTTTCAGGCATCAATAACCCTTGAGACTCCCAAGGCAAACCAGCTAAACCCGTTATCTCCTCCAGTAGTGGTGTCATCTTATTGTTTCCAAATCGAAAAACTGATCGATCACAATCCCAGAATAAGGTGGCAGCCTCTATCATCATGTCATTAGGCTGAATGTCCAAAAGAGAGGGCAAGTTGACCAGATGTTTTCTGACTGCTGTTTTGTCACTTGAATGCAAGTCTTCCCACCAATTCAGAAGTTTTGGGTGGATGTTGGTGACCATGCCGAATATGGGGACCTCGTGCCTCATCTCTGCAAGATAAACATGTTAGGCCCTTACCCCCACCAGACTCGACTATTTAATACCAATAATTAGCAATGAGCATTTAAGTTCTCCAAATAAATGCACAGAAAGTGAAGGCATCCTTTTGGGTTCCAGGGAAACCCAATGGACTTTGGACAAGGCTATCTTAAAAGCTATTGTGCGGACAACACGTTAGCCTGGCTAGGTTTGACCATGATGCATGAAACATACAATAGAGTAAGGTTTCTATTGGAGTTTTAGACTGGTACCCTTGAGCGGACAACTCAAGGGGGAAGGCACGGAACTGTCGACTGCACTGCTGATCGACTAGTTTTACCGCAAATACGCCTTTCCGAATTTGCCTTCTCTGGTAGCAGCACTATACCTTAGCATCTCTCTAGCTTCCAGTCTATATAAAACGTAGTTAGCAGAGGTAGGGGTGGTAATATTGGAATAGCGCAACCACTCATTGTAAGCGTTGCTATAGGATTTGTTTGGCACGAGTGGAATATGAATGCGGAGCATGATATGGGTTAATAAGCATTAAAACAGATAAACATGTATTTTCACGTTGAGGAAAACAGTAAAGAAAGGAAATACAACAGTTATAATGGAAAACGGTTACAAAGAAAACATGAAGATATGTTAGTTACGTTCAAGTGAAATAAATACTTGCAAAAATTAAACAATTGACGGCATATAACGGGGAATAGGAAAAGGTGTAAGCATTTAAATGAAAATTAAAGGTCCAAATTCACAAAGCAGATTGTAATGGTATAAGCCTAGGAAAGATCCCCAGCAGAGTCTCCCTACTGTCGCGCCCCCTTTTCTGTCGCACGGGTTAGGTACGGAGAGATCGGGTTCATGACATTCTGGACAACTCCTTAAAGGAAGAGGTTTAAGGAAGAGTCGCCACCTAACGATTTTTATGGTGCGTTAGAGCACCTAGAGTTTATAACTCATGAACTAGTTCACGTTATCAGAGATTGGGTAAGGGCTTGAAATTATTCCAAGGGGAAGGTATTAGACACCCCTCAAGATCCACAATTGTGGGTCCCAGCCAATAAGTTTGTGAATTTGGACGGTGAGCAAGTAACAAATAAGGTTCACATAAGAAGGGGATTTTAAACAAATATAAAATCTTTAAAGGTTTTGGAATATCATAAACAAAAGAATTGTCCTAAGTTTAAAGTAATACAGATCACTTCAATGCAATACTCAGTATGTCACACCTCGAGGAGGCGGCTACACGTGGTATTAGCGCACCGGTCATCAAATCCGTATTCTACCCTTCCCACACCGTAAAGGTTATTTAAAGCGCGCGTGTTGGTCACGAAAGCTTATTGCGTGCCATTACCCGTCCCATCCTATGAGTTCCGAAGTGTATTTAGGACTACTAATCCTACAATGTGAGTGTTAGGCTGGACCCATAGGCTTAAAGGGTAAAATACTAGGCGACATGCATAACAAGTAAGACTTCACATATGAAGGAACACATAGGGACAAATAAAGTCTCATAGATCCCTCCACAAGTAGACACATAATTGGCACGTCTCACACACACTTAAAGTCTCAATAATAGGAGTTTAAAACAGGAATTTTGAGTAAAACAGTAAATCGCAAGAGGAATCTGATTTGGAAAACTTAATGAAGGCAGAGGATTTAATCGAGGTTGAGTGATTCAAAAATAGATGACTTTCAGAAATATAGCAAATAAAGGTAATGTTAAAAACTTAGAAGTACAGTGATTTACAGCTTTTAGGAAAACATAGCACGAAATCATTGAAGTCTTTTTTTTGGAAGTAAAATAGTGATAAGTGACCAGAATACAGTAGCTTAACATATAACAGTAGTTATAGATAATTGCAGTAAAGGAGTGACAAATAGTATCAAAACTACAGTAGCTTTGAAATGTTCAGAGTAAAGATTTGAAGTGGCACGGTTTTGAGCAGGGGGAATATCTTTGAAAACCCAATAATTTAAAACATAATAGTATAAAAATCAGAGAGCCCTCGGGGAAGCAAATACACAATTTCAAGACTGTTTTAAAAAAAATAGAGCAAGAGCAAAATGACTTCAAGGAAGTAAAGTAAGAAGGAAAGCATCGGGAAGTAAAATGTTTAAAGGGACTGATCTGTTCTAAACCCAGTTAATTAATCTCAATACACATTAGGCCTAAAGTTTTCCTAGACGTCGCCAATATTGCCTAATTATATCAAAGGGTGAACATGCATATTTAAGTCTGTTTTAAGGGATATATACTTGCAGAAAATGTTTCAAACAAATTAACCATATTTTACGGGATTATTAGATTAAGCAGGCTAATTAGACATTTTAACAATTGCAACTCAAACAAGTGGAAGATCCTAAGCAACATGATATCTAATGCACGTAGGAGTTCCTAAAACATGGTTTCTAGGATGAAAATGAAGCGATGACCTTATGCAGTTGATTTCGCTTGTTATTAACTGATCAGAATTAGGGGATGAGTGTGATTACATGCTGAAAGTGAAAGTCCTAAAACAGGATTTCTAATATGTGAAATGCATGTCATATTCATGTTATCTAATGCACAAATAAGTAAGTAAGGTCCTATAAGCATGTTTTCTACCCATTACCTAAGCTAGGCATGCATAACCCCCATATTCACTATCCAGCCCCAATCATTCATTTACAAATTATTACTGACCATAATAAGTGAATTACAATAATGAAAAAAAGGAAAATAAGAAGTTATTCTATAGGGAGCCTTCAATCAGGCCCAATCTTCCAGATTCACCCCTCTCAAATTCACAGCCTTACATCAACCTAGGTGCGGTAAAGCTCCCAAAGGCCTTGGTGAGGGCCCTGACCAATACCAGCACCCATCAAATGCCCATGGTTAAACCAGTGCAGTGTAGAGTACCCTACCTCAGTGTCTCAAGGTTCAGAGGGAACTCATGGTCCCTAAGCGATACACACACTGAGGGGGATGGAACCTAAAGGTATAGGAATTGTGTGAAATGCTAAAAGAGATTAAGAAAGGGAATTTTAAAATCACTTAGAGACTAACAGGAGAAAATAATTTTGAAATAGGAAGTAACAGCACTAATCACAACTCTGTAGAGTTCCAAGCAAACAAACACAAAAAGAAAAAAAGGGTTTAGGGACAAATAAATATGACAGTAGATGATCAGTTTTAGTTACATGTTCATCACATATTGGGGATACCCTAATGGAAGTAACAAACATTATACAACTGCTAAAGAGATGACATAAGAGAGGCTAGACATATGAAAAAGAAGACACACAAAGATGCTAGACATGCAAAGAGAAGAGAGACAGTAACTACATAGTCAAATGATCCCATAGGCCCTAATGAACCACAGAGAATAGAGCGGGAGTTTGTGCTAAGCTAGAAGAAGAAGAGAGATCATATAGAGGGATTAGACATGCTAGTGACATGGCAAGCAATAGAACCACAAATAGAAGCATGCAAGGAACAATAAGAACCTCAAATAGAATTGAAACATGTTGTTTGGAACACTTGTTAATTTAAACTAGAAACATACCAGTTATGCAAGTAAGAGCATCAGTAGAGTGTAGCAAATAACATAGTAGCCTTGGCTTAGCACCCGGCTAGTAACAAGTAGCAATAGAGAGTAACAATAGAGACAAAACACAAGAGAGTAGTGTATATAGAGAGTTGAGCCAAATTCGACTTATCAGTTTAATGAAAGAGTAAGAGTATTTATAGATTTCAAAGCAGTAGTGAAATAAGGTAAGAATCATGTCCAGTAGTAATTAAAGGACTTTGAAATCAATTAGTCAAGAAATAAGGCAAGTTTTTATTCGCAAAAAACTGAGAATCAGTAGCATATAGGCAGGAATAATCAATACAGGACAAATAAGGAAAATATCCCTGTAATTTGGTACTAATACCTTATTAAAGAGTAGGGATCAAAAGACCCCTTTAATTAAGGAGTTACATTACACGGTCAAGACAGGTAAATAAGGAAAGAATAACAAGAACATAGTAGGGGATTGGGGGCAGGTACATGAAGGTTTAATTAGGGTAATAGCCAAACGGTACAATTAGTTGTAAAATAAGCAAGAGAAATAATCAGTAGTGTAAGGAATATCACAAGGAAGCAATCAGAGGAAATCAATCACAGGAAATTAGGGATTCAATGTTAACAACACTGATATTAAAGGACACATTCCATGAGCGAACATATAAGCAGAGTATAAGCAAGCAAAATCGAATCGGAACCCTAGTATAACAGCAAAATAAGAATCAATCGAAGCATACTCATGAGAACACAACAAGCAAATGGAGAAAGTAAACATATATATCGAAATCAAGTCAGAAACTAGGGTTACGACTACAGATTAGGGTTTTTAGCAAAAATCAAACAACAAAGTAAAACCTCGAATAAACAGGGAAACATAAGAAGAATCGTGAAATAAAACTGAGAAATTAGAATTTAAATCGTTTTAAAGGGTTCTAAGAACCCTAGTGTTTAAAAGCAAAAAGGGAAATCGTTTGCAAAATATCAGGTTTTAAGAAAACATAGGTTAGAATCATCGAGACAAACATATATATATTGCAGATCTTAAAAGAAGTCGAAGGGTTAGGGCTAAGGTTTAGAAAGAACCCATAGATTATCGGAAAACCTGTAGTAATGCTCAGAGATAGTGGTAGTCGGAACACCATCGAGTTGTACCTCGCTGGAGAAGGCCGGAAACATCCAGGCAGGAGCCTCCATGGCCGTTCTGGCATGGTTGAAGTTTTAAAGAGTCTTAGAGATGAAGTAGCTGGAGAGACATAGCTTCATGGTGGCCGGTGGTTGAAGGGGTGAGCCTGGAAGTGGCCGGAGATGAAGGCCATCAGAGAAGATGAAGGGCCTAGAAGGCTCTAGAGAGATGAGGGAGCAGAAGAGTCGAGAAGAGAGAGAGTGAGTCTTAGGAAAATGAGAGACGGGGAGGGGGTAGGTTAAATTAATTAAGGCAAGTAATTATCTGGGCCGTTGATCTCGTTTGATCAACGCCTCAGATTGAATGGGGAATGGGCCGGGTTGGTTCAGGGTTTGGGTTTGGGTATTTTAATTAGGTTAATGGGTTGGGTAATAGGTTTGAAATGTGGTTAGATTTTAAATGAAGATAGGCTAGACATTAAATACCCAAATAAATAGGATAATTAATTAATTAAAAAGCTGAATAATTATACAAAAAATGAAATTAAGTTAAAATAAGTATAATTACAATAATTAGCCAATATAAAAATGTAAAGACATAAATTCGAATTTTAAAGGTATAAAATGACTAATCCGGCTATAATTGCAAAATGAGTGTAATTGCAATTAAATAGGACTCGATTAGCCAATTTATGAAATATTTGGATTTTAATAAAAAAGAAAAAAAAAGTGATTATAAATGACATACTAAATTGGAAAGTATTTCAAAAATTATTTTAGAGCACAATTTATGAATTATTAAAATATGAAGTATTAAATAAATATGGAAATAATTTAGGTAAAAATATGGAAAAATTAGGAAAAATACTCATTATTGCAAAGAGTGATTTTGAAAGCTTTTATATAAGTTTGAAAAATAATTTGAGGAAAAATTGAGTATCAACAAGTGGGTCAGAATTCACAATAAGCAAAGACTAGACTATCACATAAAGGTTGGATGCTGCATTTCATCTTATAGATTATAATCAGTATCAAACAACAGAGGATTGAAGTAAACATGGAACACACGTTAAGCTCACAATTGGCTGTCACCACAGTTAGGAATCGTTTACATTTAAAGTATTAGAACACATGAGTTGGTCTGTCGTATGGATGTAGAATAAAGTAGGGATATATTCAAGGGGATAACATGTAAAATGCATTCGAACACACATTGCGGTACACATGCTTAAGAGTCAGAATCAAAGTTAAATTTAGGCAAGTTCAGATACCAGGGAAAGATGGAGCTATAAGAATAACATCAAAACATATAAGGATACAAGTAATAACATGTTGATTCACAGAAGTTTCAAGGATATAAACATATAAAACAAGAATTAAAGCGAAAAATGATGAAATTGCAAGGACTAAAGGTACATACCAGTTACTAATTGACAAGTGAGTAAACAACGAACAATGAATGTTAGTAGCAAAATGAACAGTAGAACCCAAAATCTCAGTGTGTTAGATTTCCCAAAGGTATCGGATGAATCTCGGGCATTGCTCGCACTGAGAGAGGTCGAATAATCAAATTCTGGTGGCCTTGGCTTTCAGTCGGCCAAGAGCTTAAGTTTCAGAATAGTATAGGACGGGTGAGAGTAAGAATACAGTTATTACGTTTAAAGGAAATTAGAGGAGGGGTTTATAAAGTAGTAATAACACGTAAACAAAAATTGAAAGAAAACCAATCATGCAAAATAAGAAAAGAAAACCAGTCATACGGAACAAAGAAAAGACCACATGCAAACCGATTTCAAATCGGATTAGGGAAATGAGTAAGGCAAACCTAACCAAGCCAGACTCAATGGAAATGTACCCAATATGAGAGATACTCCATGTCCTTTGAAGTACCTAGTCGAAATCCCACAAGATCTTCAAGATCGAGCCCATTTGGACCCGATTTTTACAAAATACACCTACTATATATGGATACTTAGTATAACCATATCAGAGTGGTAATAGTTCAAAAAAGGTAAGAAGATCTTCGGTTCGAGGGTAAAATGCAGATAAAAAGGGTGAGAAAATTCAGATCGCTAGTGTTTAGGTTTGAGAGACGAAAGGGAGCATTTAAGGGTGGCTGCAAGGTTGAAGGTTGTGAATGGGCTAGGGTTTAGGTTGAGGAGATATAAGGAGAAAGGTAAGAAGATCTCTATGTTGGGTGTAATAGGTCGTGGACTGGGGTAGACCTATTGGGTTGTTTGGTTTTGGGCTTCTGGGGGTCGATCACGAATGGGCTCATTTGTTTGGACCTTAATTGGTCCGAAAATTAGGCATCGCTTGGGTCAAATTTAAAAATAATGAAATTAAGAGAAAATAAATTAATACGATTGCTAGATAAGTATAAAAAGTATTACTTAAACAAATAAGTATTTACAAATAAAAGTTGAAGGTTGTTAAAAAAGTTATTTTGACCTTAATTAAAATAATAAAAATGTAATTAGTTGTAAAATATAGGCTATTATTGTAAAAAATATAAATAACTCAAAAATATAAATATAATTATATAAAATAAAGTAAAAATATTATAAAAAATATATGTGTATTTAAAGAATAAATTTGGATGATTAAGTCATCACAAAATAATTTAAAACAATAATTAATAAATATTTGAACAATTTAAATGCGAGAAAATAAATTTTAAAGACTTAAAAATTATGAAAAAATTACAAAAAATACTTATATTACTCTTGTTAATTGGTGATGATGCATTGAGGATATTTTAAAAATATACATGATATTTATAAAATAAGAGGGCAAAATTGGGTATCAGCAACTGCCTTCTTTACCCGCGAATGATGAAAGAGTTGCCACGTAAAGAAAATGATGACCAATTTTGTCCCAAATGAGCATGGATGATGTATTTTTGAAAAGCTGGAGGCTGAACCCTGGTTCTTGAGTTGCCTACATATCTATGGTATTACGAGAATTGGACCGTGTGTAGTTCTAGATCCCAAGGCAAATGAAACTAATGGAGTTGTTATAAGAGTGGCCGTGTATTTCGAAAAAGGATCTTTTGGATGTGCTAGTGTCGTGAGTAATGAATAATTTCAGGTGGAGCTATGAATGTAAATTTGAACATTACAGATGTGTAAGGCAAGTATTTGAGCGGTTACCGGACAAAGGGTAATCAATTGCTGATCATCAGTTATGTTCGAGATGATTGAAAGATATGAACGTTGTGAACAGAAATCGGAGCTAGAATTACTCCTATTTGTAGAGTAGTTACCTCCCGAGTTACCTGCAAAACATAAAACACGACGCATGCGAATATATGGGGTTATTGCAGAATTTTAAACATGATTCAAATTCCCTTCGGACCATGAGAGTTGTCTTTGGACGATGAGGATGATGTGCTTAGACCATGATGTCCTAGGCCCTGAAGCGTATGATAAAGGATTCGCAGGCCGTGGAATGGTGTCCTCGGTCCATGGGGATGGTGCCTCTTGACTATGATGCCTTTGAATAATGATATGTAATTTCGAGACAATGTTTAGCCTAAGGCAATAATGGAGGCAAAGCTTAGCCTTGTGCAGGGAATGGAGACAATGTTTAGTCTCAAGCAAGGAAAGGTAGTGCGTAGCCTTATGCAATAATGGAAGCAATTCTTAGCCTCATGCAAGAAATGAAGACAATGCTTAGTATCATGCAAGGAAAAGAAATGCTTAGCCTTAGGCAATAATGGATGTTGTGCTTAACCTCATGCAAGGAGTGGAGACAGTGCTTAGTCTCACACAATGAAAGGCAATGCTTAGCCTTATGCAATAATGGAGTCAGTGCTTTGCCTCATGCAAGAAATGGAGACAGTGCTTAGTCTCATGCAAGGAAAGGCAATGCTTAGCCTTATGCAATAATGAAGGTAGTGTTTAGCCGCGTACAAGGAGTGGAGACAGTGCTTAGTCTCACTCAATGAAAAGCAATACATAGCCTTATGCAATAATGGAGGCAGTGCTTAGGCTCTTGCGAGGAGTGGAGATTGTGCTTAGTATCACGCAATGATGAGGGTAGGGCTTAGCCTGATGCAAGAAGAGCAATGATTAAATGCGAGAGGGCAAAGTATTTCTTAGATTTACGCGTTTGCGTATGGAGACTTCTATATGCGTGACGATAGTTATCTCGTTGTATGTATATGCTTGCAGAAGTGTTTTTTATGTCTCTCGTGCCAGCACCCAAAGAAATATCACGAGTTTTGGAGGGGGGAGGTTGGTTCGTGCCTTTCATTCTTTGTTTTGTCTTTTCTCCTTATCTTGTTTGAGTTACCCTGGGTAACGTCTAGCTACTACAGTAAATAAAATCTCAAAAATACGACTTTGTGATAGATCGTTAATATAAAAATGATGTTTGTTCAAAATGAGAGATGATGCATAAAACAAATAGTGTTTGGGTCGGAGACTGTGACACTTTTTAATGCAACCTCCTCAGATTGGAATTTTGAGGACCCTTCTCAAAATTTTGCCCAGTTTAAATGCGTACTTCTAGTGATACATTTCTTGACAATCCTTGACGAGATATGACAAACTCGGAATGCCCCAGTTTCTGACCATAGGGGGAATGAAGATCTTATTATGATGCGACAGATCCCACAGGGTTGTCTACGTATCCCCTCTTAAACAGGAATCAGGTCAAGCGTAGTTCAAGTTACATAAAATAGAAAGTGCAAACATAATCTTAAGCATAATATCTCTTGATTGCGTCTGAGTTGATATGTTTTGGCCATATTTCTCCATCCATCTCTGCAAGTATAGGTGCTCCTCCTGTCAGTAATCGGTGAACCATGTAAGGTCCTTGACAGGTGGGTGAGAATTTCACCTTCGCTTCATCTTGATGTGGGAAGGTTCGTTTCAGCACCAATTGCCCTGGTGTGAATGGCCTTGATCTAACCTTTTTGTTGAAAGCCCTTGCCATTATGTTATGGTAGAGTTCACCGTGACACTGTGATCATTCTCTATCCATCATTGAGAGCCAATTGTTCATATCTATTTTGTATCCATTCCACGTCGGCGAGCTCAGCCTTTTGTATGATCCTTAATGAAGGAATCTCTACTTTGGCAAGGATAATGGCCTCGGTACCATAGACCAGTAGATAGGGTGTGGCCCCAGATGATGTACGAAATATGGTGTGATACCCGAGTAAAGAAAACGGTAGTTTCTCGTGCCATTATTTGTAGTTGTCCACCGTTTTGCTCAATATCTTCTTGATGTTCTTGTTGCCAGCTTCTACAGCTCCATTCATTTGCGACATGTATGCTGTAGAATTACGATGCTTGATGTTGAATGCTTCACACATAGATTTCATCAGGTCAATGTTAAGATTGGCAGCATTGTTAATAATTGACTCAGGTATTCTAAATCAACAAACAATGCGATCCCGGACAAAATATGCGATGAACTTCTTAGTCACCACCTATAGGAAGCAGCTTCAACCCATTTTGTGAAGTAGTCTATAGCCACCTAATTAAACATGTATCCATATGAAGAAGCGGTTATTGGTTCGATGAAATCCATGCCCCATGCAGAGAAAGACCATGGTGAACTCGTTGCACTGAGTTCGTTGGGCTGCACCCGTTTCATATCAGCATGTATCTGGAATTGGTGACATTTTTGAACATATTTGATGCAGTCTGTCTCCATAGTCATCCAGAAATAACATGCTCTTAATATTTTCTTGGCCAAAACGAAACTTTTCATGCGAGGCCCACAAGTTCTGGCATGTACTTCTTCGAGCAGTATAGATGCTTCCTTGGCATCGACACATCGCAAGAATCCCAAATCAGGAGTCCTTCTATACAGAATTCCTCCGCTTTGAAAGAAATGGCAGGCCAATCTTTGAAGCGTGCACTTATGTGTGTAGCATTCTCTAGATATTCTCCCTTTTCCAAGTATTTCTTAATATCATGAAACCATGGATTTTCGTCAAAAATCTTCATTCAACATGAGCACAATAAGCTGACTGCTTATGAATTCCTATAGGGATATGATTGATGAAATTCTTGTCTGGATGTTGTATCATGGAAGACAAGGTAGCAAATGCATCTGCGAACTCATTCTGAATCCTTGGAACTTGTTTGAATTATATCTTTGTGAACCTCTTGATCAGTTCTTGTACACAGTGGAAGTATGGCAATATTTTAGTGTATTTGGTAGCCCACTCTCCTAGTACCTGGTGTACTAACAGATCAGAATCTCCGATTATCAACAACTCTTAAACGTTCTTGTCGATGGTCAACTTGAGTCCCAAAATGCAGGCCTGATAAGTGGGGATTTTGACTACTTATTAGCGCCTTTTAGCTTTCATTTTAGTCCAAAAGCGTTTAATTGTGTTCCTGAAAACTGATGAAATGTGCTTAATTGCACGAATATTGGAATATGAACTCCAAAGATGAAATCCAACTCAAGAAGGAGTAATATGAAATCATGGACAAAAAAAGGCACAAAGGTTTAGAAGTGAAGACTGCAGAATATCATATATGACCGTAGGTTATGAAGAAAAATCCATCTGAGTCTGGTGCAAAGTGCGGTCCGCACATGAATTGTGCGACCGCTAAAGCTGGGTCAGGAGCAAAGTTTAGAGAAGATGCATTCTAGTTCTCCCAGAAATGCGGACCGCACAATAATTGTGCGGCCACAGAAGAAGAGCTATGCCGCCTCAATTATAATTGTGCAGTTCGGAGAAGATCAAGATGCGTTCGTAATACAATTGTGCGGACAACAGAATGAGTACATCACAGGCGTGGACAAGAATTATGCGGCCTCAAACTTCCAATCCTGTCAAGATGAGGAAAAGTGCGGACCACACATGGAATTCTGCGGCCGCAGAACCTCCAAAAGGGCCTTTTTGTCCAAATTTTTCAGCCCTGTATAAATAGACGAATTTCACATTTTAAGGTTAACTTTTGACATCAGCTGCTACAGTAGACGTTTTCTTTTACTCTTTTTAGTAGTTTTTCATATTTTGAGCTATTTGAATATAGATTTTATCATTTTAATTAACAATATTAGTTTAATTATTATTATTTCTTCTTCTATTTCTTCCATTTCTAGCACGAGTAGCTAGATTTTCACTAGGGTTGTGACCCAACCCTAGTGTGTAAACTTAATGGGTGTTTAATTTATTGCTTATTATGGTTGGTGTTTATTATTTATCCTTGCTCTTGCTTTTATTTGTGGAATTAATGGTTGCAAGTAGTAGTTCATGTCTATTTGGCTTGGTCTCTACGTGAGAAGGAGAGACTTAGTCTAGGAAAACATTACTAACAAGAAATTGGGTCAATTGAGAGATTGATAAGCCCTATTAAAGGGTTGAAGCTAGAGATAGTAACAACCCGACTTGAGCTTTTATTAACCGTTTTGTTCAATACCTATTTAGACTTGAGAAAGCCAAATTGGGTAAAATCACTTTCTGACCGAGAGGTATTGAGTGGGTAATTGAGTATTGATATCTATAATACACCCCGACCAATAAAACAAGCTATGTTTATAATCCATTAGGTAAACACCTAGCTGAAGGCCATAGCCCTAGGCCTTTTACAACATTTGAAAAACAACAAAAACAATCTTCTAGTTTTATTTCTTAAATTGAAATAGTAGTTTAAGTTAGACTTTAAAACAACCAAATTTGTGGAAGTACAAATTTTGATAGTCAAATTACCACACTACGATATATACTACTAACTCCCACGCATATAGCTCCCTGCAGAATTCGACCCCGACTCTTGTTGGGTATTATTATTGCATCGACCATTTTCATAATCTCGAATTGAGGTGTGAAATTGGACGAGATTAATTTTAGGCTCCACCGCCGGGCAGCTAGAAACGATGTTAGCTATATGTTTAGGTGTGTTTTTGGGATATCTTCTTTTCCTTCCTTGTTACTAACGTGTGAGTATTGTAGGTACAATCATGGTAAACAACGTGCTCGGAAACACAACTGCGGGGAATGTGGACGTTGAGAATGATCAAATGGATGAGGTCCCTCTTGATCCTCAAGCCAATAGACGAGGCTGACCGCCTCAAGACAATGTGCCCTCTCCATCGCACCTCCACCATGAGAGGCTCCACACCGGGTGTTGCCGAATGAAGGGTATGCAAGTGCTATAGTCCCTCCCCGTATTAGGCAGAAAACTTTCAAATAACCAACGTGATGCTTGCTTTGCTCGAGCAATGAGGGTTCTTCACCGGTGCACCGGGTCAAAATGCATATAAACACTTGAAGGGGTTCGTAGATACGTGTTGGTGAATCAAACAAACTAATGTCTTAGAAGATGCTTTGAGGCTAAGGATTTTTCCATTCTCTCTACAGGGAAAAGATTTAGATTGGTTGGAACGTTTGCCAAATCATTTCGTTCGTACTTGGGATGAACTACTAGGGAAATTTACTTCAAAGTACTTTTCTCCCGGGAACAAGACTATTCTTCAGGATGAAATCCTAGCATTCAAGCAAGGGCCCAATGAACCATAACACGAGATATGGGAAGTGTAAAGAACAATGGTCAAAGAGTGCCCCAACAATGATATGACGAAGAACATGATTCAACAAACTTTCTATCGGGGGATCAATACATCCAACCAATGTGTAATGAATCAACTTGCCGGTGGGAACTTCATGTCACGACCTGAAATCCCACCTTCGGGCCATGACCGCGACTAACGTCGAACCCGCTAGACAAGCCAACGATTGAACTAAATAAAACTCATTAACAACAAAAA
>ML267518.1:0-28363 GCA_005239495.1 Nicotiana undulata
TAACAATCTCAAATCAAACAAGTTTGATATCTCTCAATCTCGTCGTGGCGTACGGCCCGATCCTACCCTGGTAGTCTCAATCTCGTCGTGGCGTACGGCCCGATCCCACCCTGATAGTCTCAATCTCACCTTGGTGTACGACCCGATCCCACCCTGGTAATCTCTATCTCGCCGTGGCGTATGGCCCGATCCCACCCTGGTAGTCTCAATCTCGCCGTGGCGTACAGCCCGATCCCATAATATAATCAATCATCACTCTGGTGTGGCGTACGGACCGATCCCATAATATAATCAATCATCACTCTGTCGTGGCTCTCTTATCACTTCTTAAATCAAGCCAAGTACCACACGTTCAAAGATAACAATACCAATCACACAAGTATACAAGTAATATCTATGCTACAACAGAGGAGAGCAATGAGTATGTTGTGTCCTAACTACCCGAACGAAGCAGTAATAGCCACTAAATACGGACTCTCGTCACTCGGTGTGTACGTAGCCCCCAAACAAGATCACATAGCAAACAAGATTACCTAGAGGGACAATTTCCCTCTTACAAGGTTAGAAAGGAGACTCACCTCGATAAAAGCACTCATCGGACCAAGGGATGGATCAAAAGATGTGCTCGAAACTCCGAAACTACTCTTGACGGTTCACAACTAGCCAAACATAGCATAATTGAATCAATTTAAGGTTCAAGAAGGAGAATTAGCAAGAATTCCTAAAGTTTAACATTCGTGGCGATTTTTGAAATCTCGACCCCGGGCCCACGCTTTCGGATTTTGAAAATTATTGAAGGATTAAATTACCCGTAGTCTAAGGATCGTAATTACATAATTTATTTAGGAATTTAATGGCTAAGAAGGGGTAATTCACTAATTTTCCCAAAAACCCATTTACAACCCAAAACCTAGATTTTTCCAAGAATTAGTAGTTGATTTCTTTGTTAATTCATGTATGAAACTAGATAAATGAAAAGACTTTACTTACCTCTGCCGAATTTGGGTCAAGAGCAGGTTATTGAAGCTCCTAGAGATCTCTAATGGAGGTGAAAGGGTTGAAAAATGAAGAAGACCCGTAATTGGGCATTTAAATACAGCCCAGGAAAAAGCTTAACTGCGATCGCGACACTAGGCCTGCGATCGCGAAGGGCAACCGGACTGACCTCTGCAATCATATCAGAGGTCCTACAATCACGAAGACCATCTGGTCTGACCTCTGCGATTGCAGCAGAGGTCCTGCGATCGCGATGAACAATTTCACACGGCCCAGCTGCGACTCAATGCGATCGCGTGAAAGGGCTGCGATCGCGAAGCTTTAGGACCCAGAACCCTGCGATCGCGGAGAGGAGGCTGCGATCGCAGTGAACAATCACTAGCCCAGCAAAATCCTTCTCCGCGATCGCAACCCACCTCCTGCGATCGCAGAGAAGGAAACCAGATAGCAGATTTTTCTGGTTTTCCAACTTAGCTCTCGGGGGTCTAAAACACCCCTGAGCCCCTCGGGACCCCGTCCAAAAGCACCGGCAAGTCTATATTCATGATACGGACTCGCTCGAACTTCCGGAACATGAAAAACAACAACAGAACTCGAAATCAAACCCCAAAACCAAATTAATTAAACTTAAGAACTTTGAAATTCTAGAATTCATTACATTACGCCGGGCGGATCTATACTACTCGGAATGACCCCAAATGCAGACAAGTCATAAATGACTATTCGGAACTATTTCCAGTCCTGGAATTCCATTCGGACCCCGATAGCACGAAGTCCCGTTCCAGGCCAAATTCTAAACTTAAGGAAATCCTGATTTCCATTTCGGGCGCCGAAATGCTCCCGCGTCATCAGAAACCCGAGTCGAACATACGCCCAAGTCCGAAATCATTATACGGAGCTACTGGAACTGTCAGAACTCGATTCCGAGGTCGTTTGCTCAAAATGTTGACCGAAGTCAAACTTGGCCAAATAGGCCAGCCTTAAGGAACCAAGTGTTCCTAAACCATCCAAATCATTCCCAAATCCCGGACCACCCGCTCCTGCTAGTCATAAAGCAAGAATAGCCGCTATGGAAGGTTTCATTTAAGGAAATGGGACCCTGATACGTAAAACGATCGGCTGGGTCGTTACAGTGGGGTTACTTCTTTAGGTGTCGTCGTGCCAATGGGGCACAGGTCGTTTAGCCCGTTTGGGCAGCAAAATTAAGATTTGGGTAGAATAGATGACTCTCGAGAAAGTTCTAAGGGATTCAAGATTTATGCGTAGAAATTGTTAGTTTGTAGTCATTTATTTTGATTCTTTCGAGAATTTGTTTTGACTTTTCCCGACGTTTGATTTCCTCGACTGTCTTCTTGAGGGATCAAAGTCGAAGAAAAGATATTTAGTTTTCTTAGGTAGTGTAAAAATTACCCCTTGGGTTAGGGAAGTAATGATAGGGTGCTTGTTGATAACAAATTTTTCCTCAAATTATTGTAAAATTTGCATATATGCCTTAAAAATCGCTTTTTATAATAATTGGCAGTTTTCCCATAATTTTACATATTTTATTAATTTCTTTTCTAATTTATTTAGTATTTTTATTCAATAATTATGCATAAATTGTATTACAGATAATTTTCAAATATTTTCCAGCTCAATACAGTATTTTAATCCTATTGGAATTTAATTATTTTCGTAAATTAGCCAATTTGGCATTATTTAGCTCTAATTACAAAATTTGCAATTATAGCCTAATTGTACATTTATGCTATTTTAATTTAATAATCAGTCATTTTATATCTTTAATATTAGCTAATTACCTTAAGTTTCATCTATGTAGCATTTGTTTCATTTTTATATAATTCTTAGCTATTTTTATTAATTATTTATTTGATTTTAATGGGTATTTAACAATTAGCCATTTTTATTTAGAACATAGCCTAAATTAAACCCAACCCACCTGATTTAATTAACTCAATTAACCCCAGCCCAAACCTAAATCTCTACCCGGCCCAACCCCACAACTAATCTGAGCCGTTGATCAATTTAGATCAACGGCCCAGATTAGTGTTACCATAATTAAACCTAAACCTCCCCCCCCCNCATTTCACTCGGTCTCTCATCTCTCTACTCCCTCTCTCTATCTCTCTAACTCTCTAGAGACTTCTAGTCTCCCCCATCTCTGATGAAGTCGTTCGTCTTCTCCAACTGTCTCTTCGCCGGAGACCATGAAATCCTCACCGTCCTCCTGCCTACTATGGTTTCTTTGTGCCGATAATGCTATCCCTAAGGCCCTCAAAGGACGAGGACCAGTCTACTCACACCTATGGTTTGTTTCTGCTTGGTTCAGGCCTCCAGGGCTCGATTTAGAGTAAGATCTCTCCATCTTTGGCCTAAACCTATGGGTTTCTAGGCCGGTACCTTCATCTCTGGGTTCACCCTTTAAACCCTAACTTCGGAATCTTCCGATTCTTTTAGATCTGTAATAGATCTATGTATACTATGAGAGTTTCCTATGTTTTCTTTAAAGATTCTCCCATTTCGTGAAAGATTTCCTAATTTTTCAGACTAGGGTTTCAAAATCCTTTTGCAAAACGATTTCTTTTGGATTTTCAACAATTACTTTGTGATTTTTAGCATGTTTGAACATCACCTGAGTCTTTTCTTTTGTTCGATTTATTTTTAGTTAAGAAATCCTCATACTTTTGGGTTCTACTTGAAATGTTTGAATCTGTTTTCGATATGTTTGCATGCCTCTCATGAACATTCTAGGTTTCATGTATGTTCTATATGTTTTTGTGCTTCATGCTCTAATTTGTTCTTAGGGTTTATCTGTTTTTGTTCGACACATGTTATTTTTCGTTTAATAGGTCTGACTATTCGTTTATTGATTGTTCACATAATAATTTATGTTGATTTTGTGTAATCTCCTTAGACTTATGATATCTTCCCTGAGTTTGTGATTTAGTGCATTTTCCTTAGAGCTCTTTAATGATTTTGAATTACTTCCTTACTTGTGTGATACTTTCCTTAGTTATTGTTGATTCCCTGTAATTTTCAATCTCATGCGTGATTCTTTGAATTTTAAGAATTAAAATTGTACTCCACCCTATTTATGTGCACAA
The DNA here is from genome assembly GCA_005239495.1 of Nicotiana undulata. Taxonomy (NCBI): domain Eukaryota; kingdom Viridiplantae; phylum Streptophyta; class Magnoliopsida; order Solanales; family Solanaceae; genus Nicotiana; species Nicotiana undulata. The sequence continues at coordinate 4,101 of ML267518.1, forward strand.
ATATTATGTTAATTACTTGACATATACTTTCCTTATTTAAAATATTCTGTATTCAGTCCTTATTACATGCCACATGCTTTTACTACCCCTAATATGGTAAAGTTAGTTTTGTAATTGATCTTTTTCCTTGTTTAAAACAACTTGTATCCGTTTGAACTATGACTCCCTAGGGAACTTTGACACACCCGGATTATGAAAGGTAGTGAAATACCATATGGCAATGAGGTTTGGAGGATTTGGGCCTAATTGAAGGCTCTCTATAGAATAACTTCTTATTTCTATTCTGGTTATGTAATTCATAATCCTGGGCCTGTAATAATTTGTAAACAACTAAGGGGATGGATAGTGAAAAGGGAGGGGGCAACTATGCATGCTTAGCTATTAAAAGGGTAGAAACCATGCTATTAGGTTTTATTTCCTACTTGTGCAATAGATATCATGTTTGGGTTCATATGTTCAAATTCATGCATTAGAAATCATGTTTATTAGGCCTCATACCTACTGTTTTAGCATGCTTACTTTCACTTAGAAAAATCATGCTAATAAATGGTATTCTCTACTATCATGTTCTGAGCTGCCATATACGCCTAGAGATCCTGTTTTTAGGCTAAACAACATTTATGAACCTATTATTTTGCATTTACCAAAACTGTATTTAAACATTGGAATGTTGACACTTAGAAATCCTGTTTTAGGATAAAAATAGCGCTAATAAACAAGTTGTCTTCAAATCTCTCTGAACGCATGTTTAAATGATGTACACTCATGCATTTAGAGACCATGCTTAGGTTCTGCATACACATCAATATGAATATATGTGCATTAGATATCATGTTCTTACGATTACACTTTAATACACCTAGTTTAACCACTGATGCATGAAAAGGAATAGATCAACTTCGCTTAATTTTAACTATCAATTGGTAATAACTTCTGTGTTCTGAATAACCTAGAACAACATGTTTAGGTAAAAATAAATTACAACAGTTCCTTTGGTGATTCAGGTAACTAACATATATTGTCCCACGCCTAGGCAAGCCTTAGGTGATAAAATTCTAAAAACTGGAAATTTGCCTCTTTTGTGTGTGTTGCTTAATGTTATCATGTTCTTTTAATCAGTAGGCAAAATGATTAGGAATCTCAAGCAATAACAAAACTGCATGTTTATCCTCTGAATTCACCTAGACACCATGTCTTAGGATCTCAATTAACAATACTTCCATTATATGTGTTTGAGTCGTGCTAATTATGTGCATAATCTGTGGAGGTAAACTTGAGCCTCTTATATGCTCTTATGTGTTCCCACTTACTGCAGTCCAACATGTTCTTTACTTGTCGCTTTAGAATTTTACCTTTAAACCTGAGGGTCTTCCTAGTACCTCTCTTTAGGATAGTAGTCCTAACCTCCTCCAGGACTGATAGGATGGGACGGGTAATAGCATGCAATAGAGTTCGGGACCAACACGCGCTTCAATTACCTTCACGGGGTGGGAAAGGGTAGAATATGAATATGATGACCGATGCGCTAATACCATGTGTAGCCCCTCTCTGAGGAGTGTCATACCGGGTATTGCATTGATGTGATCCATATTATTTCAAACCTAGGATATCCCTTCCTTTAAATGGTAGATTACAACTCTTTTCAAAAACTTAGTCATTTTATAATTGTTTCCCAAACACTTGCTTGCTTAATATTTAAAATCCCCTCTTACTTGAGCCTCTACTTGTTATTTGTTGAACTGTACAAATTCACAAAAACCATTTGGCTGGGAACCACACTCGTGGATCCTGAGATGTGCCTAACACCTTCCCCGTGGGATAATTTCAAGCCCTTACCCTATCTCTTGTTAGCAACGTAGTTGTAAATGAACCCCTTAGGTTCCCTAACGCACCGTTAAAATCATTAGGTGGCGACTCTCAAAAAATGCAAACCCCTTTCCCAAAAGAAAAGAGTTGCCTCAACCCAAATTTCCTGAACCCGATCTCCGCGAGGAAAAAGAGGGCGCGGCAGTGCTTGGTCTGCTTTAAATATTCTTTGCATGATGGTTTAGTTAAGTTGTTTGATAAGAAGGTCGTCTCTATGTGAAGTGCAGTTTGATTGCTCGAGGACGAGCAATGGTTTAAATTTGGAGTGTTGATGATAGGCTAGAATTACGTGTTTTAGTCGTAGTTTGCACTCCAAATACTGCATTTTACTTTGTTTTTAGCTTAAATGTTGATGTATCGCACTTATTATGTGTTTTTGCCTTGAAGGAAGTTATTTCGAGTTAAAAAGATATTCATGAGCTAAATTGAACAAGTTGGAGCTTTGAAGTTCGAGTAAAAACCCGAGAAATTAAATCGGGATCGCGTTCCGGATCGGGGGCTAAGTCTGGATGTCAAAACGTGAACAAAACAAATTACTCTATAAGAACTCCACTGTCGCAGCGCATGGGGTGTCACGACAGTAGAAAGTGGCTCATGTCTGTCACAACATGCTCTATGAACTTCCCCACAAGCGCCCCGCATTGGGTGGTGCGCCTGTATAATATTCTTAGAGTATTTGTCCTGTTTTGGCTTGGAAAAGATAATTTCGCCTGGGCCCACTCTTACATGGTATAAATACACCAAAAAGACATGTTTAAGGGAATTTTTAACTTGTAATCTTTGGGAGAGCATTGGACGCTAAAAACACGGGATTCCATCATCTTTCTATCGATTCATGACGAGAGTTTGGATTGTAAAGTTAGATTGATGATTTTCTATTCTTTAATTATAATTTTGATGAATTACTCCATGATTATGGAGTAATTTTCCTTAGGATTTGACGGATATGGTGGTTAGATAAATATATGTGGATTTTAACTCTAGTTCGTGCTTGAATTAATTTATGAAGTTTTGAATTGTTTCAACTTTATTCGTATGGTTATTTAATCGAAAGAGGAATATCTTGGTAATTATCTTTGTATTATCTTGTTTGATTTAATTCATTAGTTCCCTTAAGTAATCGAAAAAGCCTTTTGAATAGGTTGATTAAAAATCAAGTTAGGAGAATATTCGAGAGACGTTTTCCTAAGGACCAGTCCATTAATGCATGTTTGCATACTTCAGAGTGCTTATCTTAGTTCATCGCATTGAGTTAAGATTTAATCGAGAGAGGAGTCGTGACTACACGTTTGAACTAATCATCGAGTGAATTCGTGAAAAGCATTAGAACATTAGAGTGAATTAAACTAGAGTTACATCGCAAATAGTTATCTTGCTCCTATCATGTCAACCCCTTATTCTTCACATTGATAAAAAACAAAATTTGCGATTCTCTAATTCTTTGCTGTCAATTGTTAGTTGCTTCATTTTAGTATTAAACTTAGTTCTAATATATTAACTCAAGTGTCGATCCTCCTGAATAGCAACTAAACAAGAAATTACTTGAGCATTGTTTAAATTCAATCCCTATGAAGACGATCATTAAACTGTACTATCTTTGGCTAGCGAGCATTAATTTCGTGTTGTGTTTTGCGCTCGTCACTTTCTCCAATGCCTCCATATCAATATCCAGACATACTCCCAAGTCCAAAATCACCATACAAAGCTATCGTAACCATTAAAACTCCATTCTGGAGTCGTCTACACAAAAGTAAAACTCGGTCAGTTCTTCCAACTCAAGCTTCCAACCATGGGACTAAGTGTCCCAACTCACTCTGTATCATCCCCAGAACCAGACCAATCGCCCTGGTAAATCACATAACCACAAATAAATATTGAAAAAGCGATAAATGGAGGAACGGGGCTACAATAATCAAAACGACCGCCGGATTGGCACACGTACACAAAATTAACGGTAACATACATACAGTAACGTATAGAAGACAGAGAAAATCCTTTTGTCTTAAACTTATTCAGTCATAGATGTGAGCACTAAAAGACCCCTAAGTTTTCTCTTTTGCCGCAAAAATATTCTTCTAAACGCATAAACTTGGCTTTCCTCATTTTTAAATCTGCAGCTTTTTTACTTTTTCATAATTGAACTAGAACTATTGAAGTTGTTATAAATATATATTATATTATGGATGTTCATAAGCTTCTTGAAGAAGCTTATCCATATGGGAATCCGCCGTAAATATATGTATCTATTTGGTACTCTATTGGAAATAAGCTTTCTAAAGAAGCTTATCATTTCGGTACTCGGTTATGGATAAATATTACCCCCGGTAGAAGATTATCTATGTATGGTACAGTATCAGCTTACACAGCAGTTTGCAGTAGCTTACACAGAAGCTTACAGTAGAAGCTTACAAGTAGCTTACACAGCAGTTTGTAGTAGCTTACACAACAACTTGCAGTACCAGCTTACAAGAAGCTTACACAGCAGCTTGCGGTAGCAGCTTACATAGCAACTTCCTTCTTCTATAAATAGAAGAGATTTCAGTTCATTATGTACATCAGTTTGAAAGTTGAATAAGACATGACTATCTCTCTATATACTTGTCTTCGATTTCTTTACTATAAAGTCGTTATTTTATAACACGTTATCAGCACGAGACTCTGCCATATCGAGCAAATCTTTGAAAGTATCCAAGGTAAGAACTTTCTTGTTCTAAATATATGTTTATCATGTATGTTAATCACGTCTTTCTAGCCAACTAATGATGTAGATTCCATTTTACTTGGATGAGATCTCGTGAAATTAGAATTAAAAAAAATGATTTTACTTAAGCTATTATATGATGGCGAGACTACCCAACAGTTTTTGTGGAAAACGATTGGGGCTATGTATACTTATACAGTCGCTATTTTGGTACTTATTTTCCTTTTGATTATCTTAATAAAGGGTTACAAAATGGGTAACATTATTAGATTCACTTAAACTCCAGCAGACTTTTGTCACGACCCAGAATCCTAATCCGGGTCGTGATGACGCCCAACGACAGGGTTAGGCAAGCCAACACAAATTACACTAAGTGTTACCCTTCCCATCTAATTAAACAAGTCAACATTTACAAATTTTAAACAGTTAAACATGGTGATAGCTTGACATGGAAATAAAGCATATGCATGCCTGTACAACCCAAACCCAAAATATACACACACTACGCGTGTGTGCCAAGAACTAGTGTCACGAGTGTCATGGGCAACTACTGAATATACAATGACTACAATATATATAGAGTCTCAGTCTGAGTGAAATGGACAGAGAATATAACAAAAGAACTCCAAGGTGCTGCTAGGAAGTCGCCGGGAAAGAAGCTCACCGTGAAGTATGACCACGCTATCAATATCTAGCACCGGCCTAATAGTCAGACGTACCAGCCTCCGGACCTGTACAGTCAAGTACAGAAAAGAAAAGAAAGTGCAGCATGAGTACATATTAAATAAATATGTACCCAGTGAGTATCCCGCCTAAACTCGAAAAAGTAGTGACGAGAGGTCGACTCGATACTCACTAAGGTCCAACAGTAATAACATATGATAGAATATAATGAAATACAGTAGGCATGTCAGGAAATAATCAACAAGTACATATCAGGAGCAGAAATCCAAACGACTATTGAACTAAGTAATAAAGCACTTTTAAGGGTAAGGCCACCAAAAAAAACAATAATCACAAGTTCTTAGATCCGTTGTGGCGTACGGCCCGCCCCCATAAGGTACCTTCTACACTCGTCGTGGCGTACGACCCGATCCCATTATTCATTTCAATTTCCTTCCAACACTGTCGTGGCGTACGGCCCGATCCCATATTCATTTCAATTTCTTTTCAACATTGTCGTGGCGTACGGCCCGATCCCATATTCATTTCAATTTTTCCATAAAGCCTCATAGGAACCACACTATACAACACATAACCTCATAGTACATATGGCGTCACAATAAATCATATAAAGTATTGCAAGGAAAGCATATCAGGCATTACGAGGAAAGCATATAAGGCATTACGAGAAAGCATACAAGGCATGATGTGGGCCTAACTACCCGGACATAACAATAATAGCCGCTACGTATGGAATCTCGTCACTTGGCGCGTACTTAGCCCCCAAACAATTCACACATAGCATATACATCACCTATGGGGAATTTTCCCTCTTACAAGGTTAGAAAGGAGACTCACCTCGTGTCGAATCTACCTTTCGGACCACAATTGCGCCCAAAACTCCGAACTCTACACCCGAGGACTCGCAACTAGCTAAAAGGTATACAATAATATCAATGCATGCACAAAGCGGGAAGTTATCCTAGTTATTCAACAAAGTCGCTATTCTTGAAGAATTCCCAAATTCCAACCCCGGTCCCTCATGATCAAATTCCAAAAATTCACGAAGGGATCACTCACCCATAGCCTAAGGATCATTAAGGTGTGATTTCTACTTGAATTCATGGCCTAAAATGGAAAAAATACAAAAATCCTCAAGAACCCTAAAATTTCTACCTAATTCTATGATTTTTAGATAATTTAGTAGTGAATTTAACTAGGAATTATATTTGAAACTAGTAAAACTATGGAATTTACTTACCTCAATAACAGTGGTGGATGGTCCCTTGAAGAGATCTCTATAAACTTAAGGAGGAAGATGAAAATGGAGGAAAAACTGGTCGGACCTCTGCGATCGCGGCAGAGGTCGTGCAATCGCGAAGAACAAACTCACCCGGCCTAGACGCGACTCAATGCGATGGCGATAAAAGACTGTGATCGCGAAGGTGTGGAACCCAGACCTCTGTGATTGCAAAGGGGAAGCTGCGATCGCAGAAAAAAATCAACAGCCCAACAACATCCTTCTCCGCGATCGCAACCCACCTTCTGCGATCGCAGAGAAGGAAACCAGATAGCAGAAATTTCTGGTTTTTCTAACTTAGCTCCCGGGGGTCTAAAACACACCTGAGCCCCTCGGGACCCCGTCCAAAAGCATCGGCAAGTCTGTATTCATGATACGGACTCGCTCGAACTTCCGGAACATGAAAAACAACAACGAAACTCAAAATTAAACCCCAAAACCAAATTGAATCAACTTAAGAACTTAAGAAATTCTAGAATTCACTTCAATGCGCCGAACCGGCCTATACTACTCGGAATNCCGAACCGGTCTAAACTACTTGGAATGACTTCAAATTTTGCAGACAAGTCATAAATGACATAACTGATTTGTTCCCGGTCTCATAATTTCATTCAGACCTCGAGAACATAAAATCACATTCCAAACCAAATTTCAAATTCTATGAGATTTCTCAAAACTTCATTAACTATAATTTTCTCATTTTGATCCGAAACCCGTCAAATCAAGTCCGTTTCTTACCAAATTTTACAGATAACTTAAATAACACATATTGAACATGTTTCGGGCTTCGAAACCATAATACGGGCTCGGCAGCACAGGTTTCGCATCAAGGTTCATTTTCATAAGCCTTTAATATTTTCATAAAACAATTTTCTTTAAAAAATTCATTTCTCGGACTTAGATCCTCGAAATTCGATTCCGGGCATACGCCCAAGTCCCATATTTTCCTACGGACCGTCCGATCACGGATCCGGGTCCGTTTACCAATAATGTTGACCAAAGTAAACTTTATTTAATTAATTATCATAAATTCAACTCTTAATCAAATTTTCACATAAAGGCTTTTCGGCTACGCGCCCGGGCTGCGCACGCGCATCGAGGTGAGATTAACGGAGGCTTTCGGGGCCTCTCAAAACAGTCACAATTAGATTTACATAAGATGAAGTTTGCAAGAAATATACAACCACCAGAAGTGGTTATGTTTCGTATATCTCATTGTAACTAAGTTTTGTTAACCACCAGAAGTGGTATATTCCTATGACCACCAGACGTGATAATTTAGGCTTTCTATGGTTACAATTGAAGATAAGTTAGAGAAAATTTCTCTTTATTACTTGCATGCCTCTATTTGCTCCTGAAGTAGCATTATCTTAAAAGAGGTTCTAAGCCATCACACAATTTGGTGTGATTGATGCACGTTCAGATAATTATGTTCCATTCCCTGAAGGATGAGAAATTTTGATAAATATTAATCCATTCCCTGAAGTGAATGTGATAATATTAATAAAGCTCGTAAATATGAACGCGCTCTTGATGTAAATATATTACAATTCACCTCCGGAAGAGGTAATATGATTGAGATAATATATACTCAATATTTTCGTATTTTAAATTTTCTCCCGAAGAAGTAACACAGTTGAAATTTCCTCCTGAAGTAGGAAAATATTATGAAAGTGTGTCTTTCCGTGCTTAAACAAAATAATAAACTATTCAAAGTTATTTCTCAAGCACATTTTAATTCCCTGACGTGAATGAAGATATACCTCTACTCACCTCCTGAAGAGCTAGAATAACAGAGGATATAAATATTATTTTGTGGCATAAAAATCATTGTTACATGTACCTGTTGTACGTAAAACATCTTGAAAATTTTATTAAGTATCATTCTAGTGAAAATGCATTCTTGTAGAATGCTTTCTACTGCTACCACATTAATATATTATGGTTAGTTATTGAGTTCTCTGAAGGAAATAGCAACTCGTGCATCTTTCCTTTAAAAAATGCAATGACTATGTGGTTTCCACATTGATACAAAATATTCAGATGTTAATGGTATTTCTCCTTGAAAGAGATATTTGTCACAAAGTTAGTGGTAGAAATATTAAAATTATTTTCGTCATTTAAAAATTTATAATTAGCTTTATATTGTTTATTTGATTATGATTCTCTCTCATGATACCATAAGTGTCTGAGCAATATTTGATAGTACAAAATGTATCAACAACTCCTGAAGAGCTAATTGTTTGTCTAGAAGATACATGACACCAGTAGTGTCTGATAAATTTTAGATTGTGGATAATAAATGAAAGCTCTAGAAGATTTTATATACAAATATGTTATTCATATTATATAATTATGGTCAATACATATGTTGTAGTAAACTTGAAGTTTACTAATACAAATGGCTATCATATTGAGACTACAAATGATTGAAATATTGATAATCTTCGTGTTTCCACAATCATAGGGGGTAAAATAATATGTATGTGGGAAGTTACCCGCCTTATTCTTCAAATTGTACTACATCATGTATCACAGTAAACCAGAAGTTTACTAATGCAAAAGCAGTCACAGTAAACCAGAAGTTTTACTGAAGCAAAAGTAACTACAGTAAATCAGAAATTTGCTAATACAAAAGTAGTCACAGTAAATCAGAAGTTTACTAATGCAAAAGTTTATGACATAGTAAACCAGAGGTTTACTAAGAGATAACACATTCCATGATAAACCTGAAGTTTTCATTTGCCATTTTTAGATGAGCTATTTGAGAATTCAAATAAGCATATACTGAAGAAATAGAAGATTCTTCAAGAATTCTCTTGTATTGCTTGTTCTCAAAATAAATTGATTATACCAGCTAAAGTTGGGGCTATAACCCATAAATTCTGAAATATATGAAAGGTGAATATGGGCACATTCATCTATCATGTGAACCACTTATAGATGCATATATGAGATGGTTACATGTGTAATTATTGTCAACCTGCAGTTTGGCATTTGAAATTGCTTTTATCAATTAAGAGCATAAATTTCAGATTATGAAATCAAGATAAGTTCATCTTGATGATGCTGGTTTATATCCAAGTTAGTTTAGCATTGAATACCTCTTATTAACGGCTAAACTATCACTTATGAGAACAAAGCCCCATGTGTTGGTCTAAGATTTTCTAAATTGCATACAACAGCACTTGTATGCATCCGACCAACAAAATATGATAAGTCCTCCCTCACAATTGGTTTAAGATCAGAAACCAAATATTTTTACTATCTTTTGATGTGTGGTATATGATTAATTTCTCTTCCACAATGTACAAAGATATGTTTCCCAAAGAATATTGGTGATATATGTTAGTTTTTCTAACATTTGGGGGATGGAATAAATAGCTGAAAAATATGCTATATGAATCGAATTATCATTAGTATGTTCCTCACTCAGAAGATAATTCAAGTCAAATGCCAGAAGCACTTGCTGATCCAAAATTAAATATCACATTTCAGCTGTGAATGCTTCTATTAAAATTAAAGTCCATCAAGGATGGAGTTTACTATACGCATGAAGCGTGGTAGACCAATCGCTTCCAAAGGTAAGAATCCTTGAAAAGGATGGGAGAAAATGATCATAATAAAGGGGGAAATGAGCTCTAGAAAAGCCCACGACATAACATTTCATGAAACTCCAGAAGAAGTTCAGGTACCTGAAATAAGGAAAATGATGAGATCTCAACAAGTTATGTCGCTTAGGAACCGATAAAAAATTATCCTCCCAAGACTGAAGTCAATATGGTCACGAGCATCTACGAAATAAAACTAACTCTACTAATGTCTTAAATAAAGTATCTTTAATACAATATAGTGCACAATATTGTAAAGGATTATGAGGATCGGACCTGCAGTCCAGACACCTGAAGATGTCATGCCATTTAAATGCAAGTCATAACCTATATGACTCATTTGATTAAATCTATATGAATATCCCTAAAGTATTTAAAATTCATGAAGCATATAATTCATAGTCTCGATAAATGTACTCGATTAGATTACAAAGGTCATTGTACCGTTTAAAGTAATTTGGGTGCATGTGGTATAATCGCCTCGGTGAATATTTGCTGAAAGAAGGTTACGTAAGTGAAGATGTCATCAGAATTTGTTATCCTTGTTGTTTATGTTGATGACATAAATCTTTTTGGAACTCCAGAAGAGCTCCAAAAGGAAATTGAATATCTTAATAAAGAATTTGAGATGAAAGATATTGGAAAGATAAAACTTTGTCTTGGTCAGCAAATTGAACATTTAGCGGACGGGGCCTTTATCCAAATTGGCCTAAATAGAAAAGGGTCTTAAAACGCTCTTACATAGACAAAGCGCACCCATTGAGTACAACAATGGTTGTTCGATCACCTGAAGTGAATAAGGATCTGTTCTGACCTCCATAAGAGGATGAGGAACCCCTTGGTCGCGAAATACCTTATCTTAGTGCAATTGATGCACTTATGTATCTTGCTAATGCTACAAGGCCTGGCATAGTATTTTATGTTAATTTACTAGCAAGATATAGCTCTTCTCCTACACAGAGACTTGGGTATTTGAAACAACGTCTTTATCAGAGGGAGTGAAGTATGCATTGTACTCTTTTTCCCTTGCTCAGGTTTTTTTCCAATGGGATTTTTCCTGGTAAGGTTTTTAATGAGGCAGCTTGCAATGTATATTATTAGTGCACTCTTTTTCCTTGACTAGGATTTTTTTCCTTGACTAGGTTTTTCCTAGTAAGGTTTTAACGAGACACATAATAATGAACATCCAAGGGGGAATATTACGAAAATATTATTGTGTATGTCCATTTATTACTCTGTTGTAGATAATCTTCCTGAAGAAGATTATCGATTTAGTACTCCATTTATGTTTATCTGCAAGCAACTGATGTAGGCAGGTTGCAAGCAACTCAATAAAATGACTTGCAACAGCTTCTTGGTTTGATGAGATTAATTTAAATCAATCGAAAATAGTGGTGGATAATATTCTCTACAAATTCAACTTTTGCGAAGATGGTATACAAGTTTGGAATGCGGAGACTCAAATATTTGAAACAAGGTTTACATCATGAGGAGTAAAATACGCGGTACACTCTTTTTCCCTTACTAAGGTATTTCCACGGGGGTTTTCCTTATAAAGTTCTTAATGAGGCGCCTAGCAATGCGTATTACTAAATGTGTGTACTCTTTTTCCTTCACTATGATTTTTTCCCACAGGGTTTTTCCTAGTAAGGTTTTAATGAGACACATTATCTTTTAATGAACATCCAAGGGGGAGAGTTATAAATATATATTATATTATGGATGTTCATAAGCTTCCTGAAGAAGCTTATCCATATGGGACTCCGCCGTAAATATATGTATCTATTTGGTACTCTATTGAAAATAAGCTTTCTGAAGAAGCTTATCCATATGGGACTCCGCCGTAAATATATGTATCTATTTGGTACTCTATTGAAAATAAGCTTTCTGAAGAAGCTTATCCATATGGGACTCCGCCGTAAATATATGTATCTATTTGGTACTCTATTGAAAATAAGCTTTCTGAAGAAGCTTATCATTTCGGTATTCAATTATGGATAAATATTATCCCCGGTAGAAGATTATCTATGTATGGTACAGTAGCAGCTTACATAGCAGCTTGCAGTAGCTTACACAGCAGCTTACAGTAGAAGCTTACAAGTAGCTTACACAGCAACTTGTAGTATCTTACATGGCAGCTTGCAGTAGCAGCTTACACAGCAACTTCCTTCTTCTATAAATAGAAGAGATTTCAGTTCATTATGTACATCAGTTTGAAAGTTGAATAAGACATGACTATCTCTCTCTATACTTGTCTTCGATTTCTTTACTATAAAGTCGTTATTTTATAACGGAAGCCATCTTTTTTAGGTTTGAATTGGAGTTTTTTTTTTTTTCCAATTGGTTTTTATTTTGGCCAACATGTGCATTTGGATGAACTCTTCATTTGTAAAAAAAAGAAAAAACACTATTATTGGTGGCAGGATGAACTCTTCAATGGAAAAGAATAGTAACTTCATTTTCAAATGCCGAGTATCATTATCTTTTTAACAGAGACTAGAGATTTCAAAAGGCACATATTTATTAATAACTTTTATCATAATAGAATTCCAGAACAGAGAGTGCAAAATATTTGGACAACTAATCCCGTGTTGCCGCTTTAGCTAAGCTCTTATTGGAGATGAAATTGTACAACAGAGTTTGGTTGAGAAAATGCCCAAAATAGTTCGGTAGTTTGGACTTTAACTCAAACTAGCTCTATTTCTTTCGCATGGAACACTAATAGTTTACATTCTTTGATAAAGTGGTACATTTTTCGTTTTCATGTTTGACATAAAATATTTTTTAATTTTTTCATGTTTGGTTGACTTAAATGTTTTGTAATCTCATAAATTATTTTTCTCTAATTGGAGGAAAACGTTTTCCCGGTTACTAGAAAGGAAAATGTTTTCCAAAACTTTTCTTCAACATTCCACACCCTTTTTTCAAACTTTTCTTCACTATTTACGTTTTCTAGCTATATACACAGATTATATATTTATTATACATAATTATACACATATAATACATAAATTCCGGGAAACTAACTCAATAGCACATATTTTGGCAAGGGACAGTACAAAACTTAGGACTGAATAAAACACTCATCCATCATGCACCTACTCCAATGGTGGAGGCAGCATTGAGGGATGATGTAGTTGGAAAACCTCACCCTAGATCAATATCGGAGGAATCTTGTACTAAGTTAGCAAGTTTGGGTAACTTTAATGCTGTTAATAGTATTAGTGCTTTTGTAACTACTACCAATTTTAATCCCAATGGGATGGCTGGAAATAATCTGTGTACTACTACGTAAGTTTGTTAATAAAATTTTCTGTTTACAACCAAAAAAAAAAGACAACTGTCACACCATTTTTTTAAACAAATTTCACTAAACCCTCTTAAATAAATAAAAAGATTTTGTAAAGTTCGAAAGAATTTTTCAATTTTGAAAGTGACAAAATATTGTGTTCAAAAGGATTAACTCAGAGTCGCCACCTGACATTTGGTTTCGGTGTGTCAGGTCACCGTTTAAAAAATACTTTTTCCTTTTAAAACACTTGGACTCCAAAAACTAAGTCTGCACCAGAGATTCGGCTAAGGGGGTTCATTTGACTCGGGGAGAAGGTGTTAGGCATTCCCCGAGTCACGTAACTAGTACGGTTGCGTACATGATCAAGTTGTCTTTAAAGAATACTCATATCGAGGTGGTAACACAAAGAGAAAATAAACAATCAAAAGAGGCTCGAGGTCGTCCCCACAATCAAAAGACCATCGCATTTGGGAGCTTTCTTGAAGAGATTGTTTTTTATATATTGTTGAGTCTATTTTATGTTGTCTTTTATTTTTAGTTTTGTACGGTAGTATCAAGTCAGTCAGTCTAGTTAAGATTGTCGAGTCTTTTATTATAATACTTCCTGTTTTGTATTTGAAAAACGAAAAAAAAGTTATAAATGGAAAATTCAAAAAGATTTTTATTTTTAGTTTATTTTGTCCATTGTTTTTCCAGAACCACGCTTGGTCTGACTCATGTGGAACATGATACGTAGGCAACCTACATAGGGTTCGATCAAATCATTTTTCAAATCATTTAAATAGAAAAAAAAAAGAGAATGAATTTGTGGGATGTGAGGGGTGATAGAAAGAAAATGGTTATAATTTGAAAGAAAAGAGAGGATGGAATGAACAAGTCATGAAGTGCCAGAAAGAAAGAAAAGAGAAGATTGAAATGAACAAAATCGGGATGATGCCAAATGACCTCGTGACCCTCGAAGTCATTTTAGAACCGTTAATTGTTGTTAGGTGCATAGTACGCAATGTGATATTTCTATCTAATAAATGCCCTAACGCTAACATGTTGGCTTTGTTTTGCTCCTCTTTGGTACTTTATTTGTTATCATAACAGGAGGTGGTTAGTTTGTGGCATTCTAGCGAGTCATCTGTACAACACAAGGTCAAAGAGAAAGGTAACCATGTCTAGCAAAGAATGGGACACGGGTGTTGTCAATCCGCCTAGGGATGTTGTTGAATCGGAATTTGGGTTGAAGGAAGAGGTCCTAAGGTTGAAAGGACAGGTGACCGAAATATACCGAGCCTGGATTAGTGGGTATCCTTCACCATTGTATCCCACTAACTACTCTAAAAGCCTTGTCACCATTCCACCATTGTCACAAATCTAGATTTTTGTTGCTGCTGATATCTCCCCACAACCTTTTCACACTCCACCTCCCAAAACCACCTCAAAGGAGTCAATGAGTCACTTGGTGAAGACAATTTGGTTGAAGTTAGTGAAGGTCCTAGTAATCGTGATGTGCAATTCAGTGGCTAAAATGTCGAGCTTTGTAATTGGAAAGACACTCCTTTCTTAGCTAGATAGGGAGGAGTTTTGTGCGTTTATTTTGATGTCATTTCTGTTGTCCAGGTTATTTCAGGGTTGTAATCTGGATATTGTCTTGTGAATCAAACCCTTCTTCTTCTTATTTTGCCTAGATCATGTAGTTGTAGTAACTCGTCTAGTGTTATCTAGGATTGTTCCAGGGTTGTAACCCACGTCTATTTTGTTTATTTTGTTCAAACCATTTTCACGGTCTGTCTAATGCAATCTCCTGGTTTCTGTTAGTTCTAGTTAGTTTTTGTTTAGGTCACTTTTCCTTTTATAGTTATTTTCATGCTGGCTCTAGTGACATGACATGCACACATAATTCTCATACTGGTCTTGAAAGTTATTTTAACCATGAAGAAATGAAACACAGTTTTGAGTATGATAAAAAGATGTATTTGAGGAAACAAGTAAAGATTCACACATTCTGAGATAACCTGAAGCTTGAATTGAGTGAAATTGAGGCAGCCAGTCTGAGAAATCAAGAGGTTGATGAGAGCATACAACAAGGGAATGCCCCTCAAGTAGTTTGAGGTAGATCAGTCAGTGCTGAAATGCATGTTTCCACATCGAGATGAGGTTGAGTCAAGTCTGCTTCAAACTGGCAAGGGTTATTCATTGGATCAGAGGTATTATCCATCGAAAATTTTTGTTTGTGTTGATGCCATCAATAGATACTATGTATGATTTCTTTTCTTATCTTCAATTGCACGCTTGTACTTGGCATTGTTAAAGTTTGGTATGACGAAGGCATTTTATTCCTCTACCCAAACACTTTTATCTTTTGCTACCCCTTTTGAGTCTTAATTTATTTTGTTTCATACCCTTCTTTTGGAATCAGAAGTAGAGTTAGGAACTAGAAAAGAAAAAGAAAAAGATAAAAAGAATAAAAAAGAAAAGAGAAAAGAATAAAAAGAAAAGAAAAGAAGAAAAGAAAAAAAAGAGAAAAGAAAAAAAAAGGAAGAAAAAGGGGGAAAAAGAAAGAAAAACAACAAAATAATCCAACTTCAAGTTGGAACTACGTTCGACCAGATTCCTTTTAAGGGTACGTAGGCAGCCTTACTCTGAGGTTTGGTCCCATCAAAACAAAAATCCAAAAAAAAAATGAAAAAAATAAATAAAATTCCCCAAACTCCAAGAAACTGGGGCGGAAGTTTTAATTTTTTGCCAAAAGATCTGATTCCAAAAGTTGTAATTTTGAACTCTTTCATCTTAAATTATTTTTTAGCCTTCATGCCATCCTTTCTTTCTAACCTTGTCCAAAATCCTACATTACGGTCCAAAGAAAGACCTTCCGACCAATTTTTGAGGATGCCAAAGCAAGTGTGTGGTGAAAGTATGATCTTCCTGCATCATGGGTAATACTTTGTTCTCAGCACAAAGAGAGATAATGATAAAATGAGAGAGTCTTATTGGTGAAAACCCTCATGGGCACCATAAGGCGACGGTGAGTTGAGAAAATGAGAGAGGCTTGATGGTGAAAACCCTTTAGGGAACTACAAGTCGACTGAGGATTATGAATCAAATAGGACAATTGGAGCGCTAAAGCCCAGTTTCATAACTCAGAGGCATAACAAGAGTTGAAGACTAGACTCGCTTGACAGATCTGGCCGCTTAATCCAAAATGCATGTCATGGTCAGTGGAGATGACCTTCAAATCGGATTATTTTCTACTTTCTTCTTTTTCCTAGGTAAAAGTTTTTTCTTGTTAGATACCATCTCTTCTTGTTTTTCTTCATATTTTGTTCCTCTTGTTTTGTTTGAGTCTCTTTTGAGTCTGTTTTGTCGAAACAAGTGAGAAATGACTTCAAACTCTGCTACCAGCTTTTTAATACACAAAGTCGAGCCTGGCAAGCACATCAAAATGTCACAAGACACAAGAGAATAGTGTGTGCACTGAGTTGGTGATAATAGATCTTCTCTAGGATTGATGCAAAATGCAAAGATTTGGTAAATGTTAGAATACGAGTGCAATGCATCGGGTATAAGGTTTGGACTTCAACAAATCAGGAATATTTCTTATGATAAGGGTTGTCCGAAAAACAGTCGGTCGGTAACAAGCATTGTCTTCCAAGTTGAAGTCCAAGTTGATCGTGACAAGTGCAAGAAAAATCGCCCTCGTAGTCAAGGCCACAAACTAACCACCACATTTCCAACTCAGAAGTTTTCTTTGGTTGAAACAGGAACAAAGCAGTGCAAGCAAGTTGATTAAAAAAAAGAATAAGAAAAGAAAAGAAAAGAAAAAAAGAAAGAAGAGAAGAGTCGACAAAGGGAAGTTTCTCAAATATTTGCCTTTATATGTCTTGCTAGAGCGCATAAAATGTTGCCATTGCTCTTCACATTTTTCCTCCTAGGATAAAAGTCCTAGTCTGATGGATTTTCCTCCCAATAAAATCTTAGTCTGATTAATTTTTCTCCTAAGATAGAAGACCTAGTCTGATGATATTTCTCCTAGGATCAAAATCTTAGTCTGATGAATATTTCTCCTAAGATAACAAACAAAAAGACCTAGTCTGATAAATTTTCTCCTAGGATCGAAATCTTAGTCTGATGAATCTTTCTCCTAAGATAACAAACAAAAGACTTAGTCTGATGAATTCTCTCCTAGGATCGAAATCTTAGTCTGATGAATATTTCTCCTAAGATAGAAGACCCAGTCTGATTAACTATATCATAGGATCAAAATCTTAGTCTGATGAATATTTCTCCTAAGATAATATAGAAAAGGGACTTAGTATGATGAATCTTTCTCCTAAGATAACAAAAAGACCTAGTCTGATGAATTTTCTCCTAGGATCGAAATCTTAGTCTGATGAATCTTTCTCCTAAGATAGAAGACCTAATCCTATGAACTTTCTCCTAGAATCAAAATCTTAGTCTGATGAATCTTTCTCCTAAGATAACAAAAAAAGACCTAGTTTGATGAATTTTCTCCTAGGATCAAAATCTTAGTCTGATGAATCTTTCTCCTAAGATAACAAAAAAAGACCTAGTTTGATGAATTTTCTCCTAGGATCAAAATCTTAGTCTGATGAATCTTTCTCCTAAGATAACAAAAAAAGACCTAGTTTGATGAATTTTCTCCTAGGATCAAAATCTTAGTCTGATGAATCTTTCTCCTAAGATAACAAAAAAAGACCTAGTTTGATGAATTTTCTCCTAGGATCAAAATCTTAGTCTGATGAATCTTTGTCGTAAGATAGAAGACCTAGTCTGATGAACTTTCTCCTAGGACCGAAATCTTATTCTGATGAATCTTTCTCCTAAGATACCAAAAAGAAAAAAAAGAAAAAAAAACTAGTGTGATGAATCTTTCTCCTAGGATATACGTCTTAGTCTGATGATCTTTTCTCCTAAGACAAGAAAACCTAGTCTGATGAACTTTCTCCTAGGATAATAATTGAAAAAGGGGGGAAGTCTGGATTCGAAACCAGTCGAGTCTTTAGATTTACTCTCATCATGCATCAGTAGCATAAGTGATTTACAGTTTTGCTAACAACTCACAAGTCTCCCGAGTGCAAACTGGGGCAGAAAATTTTATTTGTTTTGTTGTTTTGATTGCAGGCACCCACCTGGAGAATGAGGGAAGACATTTCATAATTCATTTCAGAGTCATTTCAAGTTGCAAGTCAGTAGCAGGCGCCCACCTGGAGAACGAGGGAAGTCATTTCAAAATTCAATTCAGGTTAAAAGTAGCAGAAGCTCGCGGCAACATTGTGAGTCGACAGTAGATGACCAACAGAAGTAGTCTTAATCCAGAATAAAAGAAGAAGAAAAAAACAAAAACAAAAAAAAAGAATGAAGTAGAACCTGCAACTAGCAAGCGCTAAGGTTCAAATCTAAAGTTTGCATTAAGACCATTCAAGACTCAAGATCAAGCTTCAGAAGACTTATAGATAGGAACCTTGTAACTCATAGTTGACAGGTTTAGCTAGTCTTTTTCATTTTTGATTTTGATGTAATAACAGGGCCGCAGACTGGAACCTCGACGGAACGGCGCCTCGATCGGCTTTCCACCTCGGCATACTCCATCACTCTTCCTACTTCTGAACTACACGTGGCCTGATTCCTTTATAGCCAAGGATATGTAGGCAGCTCAGGTACCAGGGCTCGGTCACATTCTTCTTTCTTTTAGTTTTGGTCTCTCTAAATAAGGGCCGGGTCAAAAAACCTGTCTAGTCTTTCTTTGTCTTAAAACACTTCGTGTTTCCAGTCAAAGAGGGGCAGCTGTAGACGCGTAATTTTTGACCCTCCTCGAGATATTATACTTTTTAGCATTTAAATATTTAGTTTAGGCCTAATATCGTTATTTTAACTAGTTTTAACTCTTTTACTTAAGTTTATCACAAAAATTAGAAAAAATACAAAAATAGTTTCGCTTTTAATATCTAATTTTATTTTAATAGTATATGTTAATTAATTAAGAGTGATTCCTATATTTTATAAATATATTATACTTTTTTAGCCCAATTCGGACCTAGCACATTAACCTCTTGGCCCAAATAGCCTTAGCCCATACCCACTACCCTAAAAAACCTAACACCCTTCTTCTTCAAGACCTTACACCCTAACCTTAGAACACAAGAAGACCTAACCTTACAAAAACAAAAACCTTGTCTTCTTCACCAACAGCTGCCGCCGCCACCAAGCTGTACCCAGCCGCCCAACCTCCCACAGACCCACCCAGCAGCCGCCTCCTCCTCCCCTCATGCCCCTCACGCCGGCAGCTACAACCCCCAGAACAGCCGCACACCACTCTTCTGAAACCCGCCGGAAAAAGCGCTGCCCTATCCCCTCCATCTCTCCAACTCCCTACTGCCATCGACAACACCCCTCACCCATCTCCCTCATCCATTTTCCCTTGCCATCGTTGCTATATGACGAAGTTGCCGGACGTGACTGACCTCCATTGAATCTGGCGAGCTCTCCGGCGAGCATCACTGCCTCCTCTCCTTCCCTTCGTCCTCACCACCATTCAAACACAAAAACACACAGAGATACACACGCACGCACGCACAGACAGAAACAGTAGAGGAGGAACAAAAATTTCGGATAGATTTTTTGCAACAGAAATTAGTTCTTGTTTTTTTTTTAAAAAAACTCGTCAATCTTCTTCTCTCATTTTTCGATCGTTTTTTGAACAACCAGAAACGGAAAAATCAGTTTAGCCTTTTCTTTTGGATTTAATTTTTCAGATTTGTAGTTTGGTTTTGATATCGGAAAAAATTACAAAAAAACAAAAGAACCTATTTCGTTAGTTTTAGTTTGGGATTTTTGTTCTCAAAAATGGAGTTTGTTTGAAATGGACTGAACCCATTGTCGCTGGCCGCCCAAGGTTCTGTTCGAGTTTTCTGGTGCCGAATCGAGGTCCGTCATTGAATCTTGGTCGTGGTTCCTTGTTCGAAATTGTTTCTGTTTTCTCATTGGATTTCATATTCGAGTTCAAGGTCTGCTCTCATCCTACTTCTATTTGTTAATATTTCAATAAGTGTTGAAATTTCTTGTTATTAATTCTCTTTTGAATTTTGTGGTAGATTAAAAATGTGGAAATGCTTCTACTTGTTTGCTCTAGTTTGATATAAGTTTGCAAAATTTAGAGGACACAGCGAGTCAAGGGTTCGAAAATTAAAAGTAAGAATTGCTATATGAATTTGATCGCTAGTAGCATGATTTAGGACGGCCACACTCGGATAGGCAAAATTTAGGTTTTTTTATTTAATTATTATAATTTCTTTTAAGGTGAAAGGTCGTCCCTTTTTAGTTAAATTTATCTGGGGAATGTCCCAAAGAATTTGTAAATATTTGATTCCGGGGAATGCCCCGAAGAATTTTGTAAATATTTTGGAGACCTTGACGAGCATTTTGAGAAGTCCTAGTATAGGTTAGTTTAGGATTTTTCTTTTCATTTCTATTTTTCATTTTTCTTTTATTAGGTGGGGACGACCTCGACCCTTTTGCGTGTTTATTTTTCTTTTGTGTTTTTTACCTCGATTTAAATATCTTAAAAGTCAACTTTATCGGGTATGCAACCGTGATTTTTAGGGGACTCGGGGAATGCCTAACACCTTCTCCCCGAGTCAAATGAACCCCCTTACCTTGAATCTCTGGTGCAAACGAGTTTAAGAGTCCAAACGTGTTTTGAAAGGAAAATTGCTTTTTTTTTTAAAACGGTGACCTGGCACACCGAAATCAAATGTCAGGTGACGACTCTGAGTTAATTCTTGTAAAACATAATCCTTTGTTTTCAAAAATTAAAAACCCCTTTTGAGCTTCGCCAAATATTTTTAAGAAGGTTTAGCGAAGTTGGTGTTAAAAAAGGGGGTGTGACAATGTTCCACTCTTGTTATACCTCTATGTCGTGAAACTAGGCTTTAATGCTCTGATCATCCTGTATGATTCACGATCCTTATTTGACTTGTAGTGCCCGAAGGGTTTTCACCATCAAGCCTGTCTCATTTTGCTCTTTCACTCCACTCACCGTCGTCTTATGGTGCCCCTAAGGGTTTTCACCAATAAGACTTTCTCATTTTATAATTTTCTCTCTTTGTGCTGAGAACAAGATATTACCCATGATTCAAGAAAATCATACTTTCACCACACACTATCCTCAAAGATTGGTCGGAAGGTCTTTCTTTGGACCGTAATGTAGGCTTTTGGACAGGGTTGGAAAGAAATGGTGGCATAAAGGCTCAAAATAATTTAAGATTAAAGGGTTCAAAATTACAACTTTTGGAATCAGATCTTTTGGCCAGAATTAAAACTTCTGCCTCAGTTTCATGGAGTATGGGGAATTTTATTTTGTAACCACCAACCATGTTCTACGATATCCCACTAATTTATTATTTATTATATGGAAGAGATTTTATACTTATAAATAGTGGTGTTTCTTCCTTGTGTTATAGACGTGAAAATATTGTTGTGTAGGGGTGTGCATTCGATTTATCGATTCGATTGTGACCCTTATCGATAATTACTTATCGATTATCGATTTGTACATATGCTTATCGTTATCGTTTTAATAAGGTTTCGATTTTTTCTATTTCGATTTATCGATTTTTGGGGCTTATCGATTCGGCTATCGATTACACCAATAAAAATATTTGCGGGATTCCACGGAAAATATATCGCTATAAACACGCCTAACTAATATGGACAAAAAGAAGCTAAAATAAGACGAGCACCGTTTATAACATAAAAATTGTGTCAACAAGCACATGCAACGAAACTAAAGTAAGGGATCAAATGTATGCCACCAACACTCTAACGGTATAAAAAAAAGAAAAAAAATACATCATCACGGCTAATTCTGTTTTTCATTAATTTGAACTTCATTAAAATAATGAAAAGTCCTTACTCTTTCTCACTATGTCTCCACCACTGGTACACCTCTCCACCAGTGGTACACCTCTCACTATGTCTCCCCTCTTTGAAATCCTTACTCCCATTTCTGTTATTATCATTTGAAGTTTTGTGCCAACCATCAATATTATCTGTAGGAAATCAATTCTTAGTAACAATTATATATACTTTCGATGGACGAATGACTTACAACTAACGGGATAAATGGCACCCAAAGGTACGAGTACAATCTTGTCCACAAAGATGAAGAATTTCTATTTAGTTTCAATTGGATACGGTTTCTTTAAATAATTCTAATGCATTCTTTCAGTTCATGGATTAATTTTTTTTTTTTTTGTAAAGCAATCCACTAGGGGCTAGTTTTTATTTATAAACATAATTAAGAAAAACAATGTCATGTTGTCCTACCAAAGGTAGAACTATAAGAAATGAAATAACATCATGCCTATTATCATACTTGGGCTTTTGAGGCCCAAGTATGATATCACAAGATGAACTAATATGCTTATGAATGAAATACTCTAAACTTTGTACAAAAACTAGCCCTTTACATTGGCCATATTCAGCGATCTCTTTCAAATTTTTGTCAAGGTTACCTGTTTGAACTTGTATGATCCACAGCTCCTTTATGATAAGTAGACTCCCATGAATGAGTGAGATGTAGCTCCTGACGTGTCCCTGTAATTGCTTCCAATTGTGGCTTTCTGTTGCCACTGTCCAGTTCTTTATCACTGTGTTACCTGTCCCTCCTTTTGCTCCTATTTTATGCCTGTGCCATGTGTTAATCTGCAATATTTTTAGTGTATTGTGCTCCCTATATATCCATGTTGTTGATTTAAGTGAAATCTTTATTCAGATATATTGGAAACTGTCCACAATTCGTTCTAAAAGCTGCTGCCTTGACCTAGTAATTCTGATACACGACCACATCTTTGTTTCATCCAACTTCGTATAGTTGGTGATGCTGCCTCTACCATTTCCTTCAATGAGTTGTGTTGTAAATGCCTGACTCCATGTATGTGTTGTTGATCTCACTTTCCTACTCTCATATTCTGTTATTTCCATTTTTGAAGATTATTTTTTCCTCTGTACCAAATGTGCACAGTTTTACACCAGTCCATTATGTTGGTATTGTCACGCCCCAAAACCGAGGGACACGACCCGCACTCAACCGGAGGACCCCGATCAAGCGGACCTGGAATTGCCTTTCCTATCCCACGCTTACCCCATGATTTCAGTATACATTATTCATGTGAAATAGCCATTTAGGCTTAAGCATAAACTTACAACTTGGATTCATTTCTACTTTTTATCATTACCAACATATTATACCAAATGCTTACAAAATACATACAACATTTACCAACGTGGATCACAATTCCGAACCGTACCGTTACTTACACATTGTGTCTACGGAGCCTCTAAGAGTACAAGAGAGTTATACAATACTTGCCGGTAACAAGGCTCCGGCTATGCCTTACACAAGTACCAAAATAAGAATCCGGGAGGAAAGATGGCATGAGCCACACGGGGCCCCGAGAGAAGAGGGGCTTACCACAACCGTTGATAGGACGAGGGGGGAGGCACTACTGTCGGTGTGCTGGAGTTCCTGCTATAGAACCACCTACAATCATCACAAAAATGTAGCGCCCCCGGCAAAAAGGGCGTCAGTACATTTGAATTGTATTGGTATGTATGAACAAAATTTACTCAAAGTAAACTCAATAATACGCAGTCAAGAGACAGACAGAGAGTCACACAATTACTGCACAAGACATAGAAAGACATACAACGGAAGTTCCACAATTTTTCACTTCATCAAAATCACAATTTCAATTCCATCATTGTCCCTCCTCATATCTCACCCTTATTTCTCCTGTTGCGGCGTGCAACCCGATCCCACCT